>JAOTRH010086841.1:0-16805 GCA_034768845.1 Heliamphora exappendiculata | reverse complement strand
CCCCCCCCCCCCCCCCCCACTCTCTCTCTCTACATGAAACTAAACCGTCACCGTTGCCCCTCGTCGTCGCCGTCGCCCATCTCTGCCATTGCCGTCGCTTCTCCACCAATCACTGTCGTCTTTAACTTCCATCACCAGTAGATTTGATGCCATCGACCACCAGATCCAAAACCTTCGCCAAAAACCTCAAATCCATTTGCACGGCGGCGAACTCCGATAACGTCACGGTTCTGGCTCCTCCTCCCAACGTCGGCCATCGACTACCGCTCCAGATCGGGCACAGATCTGGCTCCTCCTTCTCCACACCAATACGAGCCACTACCGTCAAGTTCATTTACAAAGTTTCGATGGCGGCAACGACTTTTGACGCCGAAACGCCGTTGGCAGAGGTCGTAGAGTTTTAGAATTAAAGAGGATTGAAGGCGATGGAGTTTTAATTTTTCTCGAACAAATCTGGGCATATTTGAACCTAATACGAACCAAGAAGTGGAGTTCTTCGTTGTTCCTCCTCCTCCAAATTTGGACAGCCAACTCAAATTTGAACTATGAACTGAAAAATTTGGTATATTGGCTGAACTAAGAAATTTTTCAGTACATGATTTTTGTTTCAAACTTAGAAACTTCTCAGTATAAGAAATTTAACTGAGAAAGTGTGGCTGGCGTCTGCACTGAAAAAGAAGTGGCCGACATCGACATCGACATTGGCGCCAGAGAAGAAGACGGAGGAGATCAGCAACAAGGCTAGAAAACATCTGTTTGTGAGGCTCGGACAAAGTTAGGGATAGTTTTGGAATTCTAAACTGAATTGGGACTAAATTTATTAAAATTTGTTAAATGTGACTAATTCTCTTACAACTTTGTAAATTAGGACTGCTGCCAAAATCATTATTATTTTTTTAAGTTGGAAAATATTCAGATTTTGTGGACTGAAGTTTCAGCCACGTTTTTTCTCATTTTGACCTCCCAAAGCCCACTAAGCTTATCATTTTAGCCCAAAAAAGAGGTCTAGCCCATTTCTGTTTGAAAGTCTCCTCAAACTCATAAACCTGGGCTTAAAAAATTCAATATGATAAGCTTAGCCCAAGAAAAGAGGTCCAGCCCATTTCCGTTTGAAGGTCTGCTCTCAGACTCAAAAACCTGGGCTTAAAAAATTCAACATTTCATTGCCATTAACCTGGCCCCATATGACTTTTGAAATTATATCCCACGTGCCTAATATTTTATTTGGCAAGGCACCAAATCAATTTCCTTGTAAATAGAAAATCATGCCCATAATTTTCTTGCAAATCAAGTCAAGTGAATCCCATGTTATCACTTTAATTAAAATTCATAAAGCACAATTCAAATTAAAACCAAAAACCAATTATATTTGTCTTGATTTCAAAATGGTTTTGTGTCTGATCAGATGAGTAGGCAATCCTCAATTAGTATAATCACAATTTAAACGAAACTAAATCTACATTTGACTTACATTCTATGGTGGCCCAATGACCAATTGGAACGAAGGCAACCCTAGCATAACCACAATCGAACTAAATCTCAAGTTTTTACTTAAATTAAAATTCAAATTAATTAAATCAAACTCTAAACTCAAACAAGTTTTATACTCATTAAATATCAAAATTAATATATATAATTAATAAAAAAATAGGTGCCAACGTGGTTAGGATGTACATTCGTTGCAATGATATCGTGATTTCTAAGTAAATTCATAAATTTTGAAATGAACCAATGAGATTCATCCAAAAATAATAAATAAATAAGTAAATTTTGCTTATTTAAACTACGACAGGCTTGATTCTAATGTGGTTATGTACCTAATATGAATACATAAGCAACTCTCAATAGGTCATAAAACTCACAAATTCAAATGTTCGTTAAAATTAAATTTCAAATAAAATTCAAATTTTAAAATGAAGGGTCATTTATCTATTATAATACAACCAAATTAAATTTCAATTAAGGATAGAGTTTTCTCTAATAAGATAATCAAAGTTTGAAGATAATGTACATATTAGTGGAAGAGTTCATTTAAGTCGGTAAGCTGACGCAAATACTTTTTGCGACGGCTTTTTACCTTTTGCGACGGTTTGTGACCGATGCAAAAAAACTTTTTTCTAGTAGTGTATGATAGTGTTAATATAGGTGTTGTTCGTGGCGATGGGGGCATTATTAGCAGCACCAGTGTGGTAACGGGGTGGTGATGACAACACTGACAATAAAAGTGGTGGAGGTGGTTGGTGGTGGTGGTGGCAATAGTAGTGGAATGGTAATGTGGTGCGAGTACTAGTGGCAGTGGTGGACGTTGGGAAATTTTGGAACTAACCATTTAATCTCACACAAGTATGATCGCACGAACAACAACAAAGAATAACAAAATAAAAAACATAAGAAAGAACTATTTGACACATGAATTTTACAATCGTGCCTACATCTACAAAGTTCAAACATAACGGTAAATGCAAGTCTCCAACTTTCTTAAATGCTGAGAAGTAACTCCTTATATAAGTTCTTGTGAGTTCTTGACCGTTTGAGGTAGGTGAGAGCAATAAATGCAAAAAATTCAACTGTTGAGATCTGCCGTATTTTAAATTTCCTTCTTTAGAGTCGACACAAATAGCTTTAGTATCGACACAAAGTGTCTAGGGCAGGGATCTTTAAGTGGTTGCATCGACACGAATGTTATGTGGGGTCGACACAAATTCTGCACTATACCTTCCAACGTTTTGGGGTCAACACAAATGAATCTAGTGTTGACTCGTTTGAAACTTCAGCATCCAGATGAACCATTTTGTGTCGACTCAACTTGTCTCTGGTGTCGATACTAAATTTTTGCATGAAGTCTCGATACTTTTGGGTCGACACATTTGGTCTTTGAGGTCGATACCAAAATTCTGCAGTAAGTTTCGATTGTTTTGAGTTGACACAAATCTTCTTGGGGTCGACACTAAAATTCTGTAAGCAGGCTCGGGACTTTTGGGTCGACACGGTTTGTCTTGGGGTCAACACAAAAAATCTGCAGGAGGTCTCGGTTGTTTTATATCGACATAATTTTCATTTGTGTCGACCCAAATTTCCAAAAATCAAAAGCGATGATCACTTTTGTGTCGACACAAAAATATGTTTGTGTCGACTCAAAATGAGTCCTTGGCACTTTAGCACTTTTGTGTTGACACAAAACTGGTTTGTGTCGACACTAACATTTTGGTACCTGAAGATCAACTGAAAAAATAGTTAGGGTGTCAAAGTATTTGATCAATGGGTGTTGACACACTTGATATGCTTCAAGTATATATTTTACCTTAAAAGTATTTGACTTAATTTCCAATTAAGATCAACACAAAAATATTCTAATTAAAGAATGTTTATGTGTTTGAATCTTTTAAGTTAAAAGTCATTTCTTTTTAACTAAGGTGTCAATTTTGATTGTTCAAAATGTGTTAACACTTTTTTTTTGGAAATATAAAATATTATCCATTTAAAATTATTTATTTTTTAAAAATGAATTATCAATATTATCAAAATCAAATTAAAAAATTATTGGGCTAACAAAAACGAAAACAAAAAGGCCCTATCTTGATTGATCAGTTTGACCCATACATCAAGAGGAATTGCAACAGTTACGATTATCAGCCAACATATCTTTTATCCAATAGGCCACCTAGGTTACCATGCCCACTTAAGCTTCAAACTTTTGACAGATTCAATATTGTTTAAGAAGTCATTAACTGTGAAGACCGAGGGATCAAGGCAAGCTTTACACCACAAAGCAGCCTCTACCATGGCATTTTTAGATACTAAATTCCAATCAAAATCTTCTTGTAGAAAGATTAACCTGTTTCGGGCACTCCAAATAGACCACAGGGTGGCATGAAAGACACATCCACATTCTCTTAGCAACCTTGCCTTTACAAGTTTCCTGCCACTAGGAAAACAAGCTTAACATGCCGTCAGGGTAAACCCAAGCTAAACCCCGCCAACCCACCACCCCAGACCAGATTCTCCAGGACCAAATGCACTCCACCAACAGATGTGAACTTGTTTCGATCACTGAACCACATAAAACGCAGTTTGCCTGGCTAAGAGTTGGAATAATGTTTCTTTTATTTAAAAGGTCCAAGGTTAGGATCCTATTAATAAGGGATATCCAAGTGAAAATTTGAATTTTTGGTGGAGTTAAATTGGCCCAGACCTTACTTAGGTGGGGAGAGGGACTACCCACCTTAAGCTTCACAGCTTGGCATAGAGCTTTTACAGAGAAGGATCCATTGTAGCCTCCTCTCCACTTTAATTCATCTATGGTGTTCAAAAGGGGTTGGTTAAGATCACAAACGACAGTTAGCTGTTAGAGTTTGACATATTCCCATGAGATGAGATTTATTCGAAATAGGAGGTTCTATAAGCATAGCTGAAACTCCCTTTTGAAGATAGAATACAGTGATGCTTGTTTTTGAACTGAAAGTATATATAGCCTAGGAAACTGAAGCCTAAGAGGCAAGCCATTCACCCATGGATTATTCCAGAACCTTAGGTCAGCACCATCCCCTAAAGAAATAAACCACTGACTGTGAAAAGTTTCTGAGATTAGACTTTCTGAATGGGCATTTTTAAGGATTTCTTCACACTGTGGAATACTTACCATTACTATGGAGGACTGGTATCCATTCCTTTGAGGATTCTGCATATTTGGCGCAAATTACATTTCTCCATAAGCTGCTTCTTTCTCTGCCAAATCTCCAGCACCATTTTAATAAAAGTGCAGAATTTTTGACTCCCAGATCCTCTATGCCCAAGTCTCCTGCATTTTAGACTGTTTGATCATTTTCCAACTAACAAGATGTAATTTCCTCCTATTTTCATCATCACCCCAAAGAAAATTTCTTTGTATTTTCTCCAGCTGAGCTAAGACTCCTTTAGGCATCTTATAGATAGATAAGTAATATACAGGAAGGTTTAGAAGGATGGACTTAATGCGCTGAATCCTGCCAGCTATGGAGAGGTATTTCCTCTTCCATGGCACTAGCCTTTTCTTGAACTTCTCAATCAGTGGTTCCCAATTCTTGAGGAGTCATGGATTAATCCCAATTGGTAAACCGAGGTATTTCATAGGTAAATATCCCACCTTGCACCTCAGGATTCCAGCTAAAGAAATCAAATTCTGCTAAGAGACTCCTATGTTAAACACTGATCATTTTGAGAATTTAACCTTAAGACCTGATGCAAGTTCAAAGCTCTTGAGAATTCTCTTAATGTTTCCCATTTCATGAGCCTCGGCTTGGAAAAATATGATGGTATCATTAGCAAATTGTAGGTGACTGATCTTCAAGCCATGGTTGCCAATCCCAAATCCATTCAGCATACCACCATTGAAGGCTTTGATCAACGTTGCATTGAGTCCTTCAGCTGCCAAATTAAACAAGAAAGGGGAGAGGGGGTCTCTTTGCCTCAAACCTCTCTTAGGGACAAATTGCTGTGTAGGTGATCCATTAACTAACACAATAGTTGAGACAGTTGAAATACAATCCATGATCCAACTACACCATTTGGGACCAAAGCCCATAAGTTCCATGATCCTGATAAGGTATTTCCAGTTGACACTATCATATGCTTTCTCGAATCCAACTTTAGAATAACTGTAGACACCCCAATTTGACCCCGCCTAATCTTAGGCGAATTCGATGATGAAAACAAATGGAATAGTACCTCAGTTCGATTCTCGGGAAGTGATCCAAGCTCGGAATTTGAACCCGGAACCTTCAAACCAATGAAATTTTGAAAAACCATCGAAACTTGCTGCCCAAGTAAGGCGACCGCCAATTTTTATTGTGGCGACCGCCACGGAACTTTGTGGAAACCCTAGCCAAAAGTAGCGACCGCTACCCATCATGGCGACCGCCAACTCCCATTGTGGCGACTGCCATAGAACTTTGAGGAAGCTTCCAAAAACATGGCGACCACCAACTCCCATTGTGGCGACCGCCAATTCCAAATTACCTGACGTGTCCCAAAATGTGGCAATACCTCATTGGTTGAAGAATTCTATAAATACCGTACCCCAGCGTACGTTTTCAGTATGAATTTTGAGTGAGTGAGACTCTGCCGATACATCGAGCGATTCCGAGCCCCGACGCCGATACCCTGCTGAGATACCGAGTTTCGAATCTCCAACACCTACATTGAAGCCTATATTGCTTGGATCACCACCCGAGGATTGACCAATTGAAGCACATTCCCGACTTGAGGATTTTGCAATCTAGGTACCTTGTCTGGACTCCCGGTGTTTCTAACTCCAATTCTTCTCTTTTGAAGTGATTGAGTTAAAATTTTAATTTCAATTCATACGTTTCTTTTCATTATACTCTTGCTTTACTTCCTAATCGCCTTATTTATGTTCTAGCATTTCTTTTATTTAATTTACTTGTACATTTATTTATTTATTTGAATTAAGTTTAATTAAATCATTAAATGGTGCTAATATATTTTGGCAATTACAACTCAATAATGTTGATTAATTGTTGTAATAATGCACCTACATTTATGTGAATATAGTAATTAATACTACATTTAATATTTAAGATAAATAGTTATTTTTAATTTTTTAAACCTTTCTAGTATTAGTTTAATTTTCTAGCATTTATTTAGTTGTTCTAATTTACTGTTAATAGTAGTCTAGTTCATTTTCTTTTCTTATAACATTAGTGTTCTATTTTATTTTTAGTTTAATATTCCTTCATTAATCTTTACTTTTCATTTTCTTCTTTTCTCAAGTAGTGTAATTTTTCTTTTCCTAGCCTCTTATTTCCTTTCTTATAATGTAATTTTATTTTCTTTTTCACTTTTCTTTTCCCAAATGCTAATGCTCATTTTTATTTTTCTCCTAGTTTAATTTTCTTTTTCTAGTTTTTTCTATTTTCTTTTCTTTTATTTTATTAGTGTAACTTTTTTAATCTTTTATTTTCTTAGCTTCAATAAAGTTCTATTTGGCATTTCTTTTCTTGTAATATTAGTATTCATTTTTCTTACAAGAATTCATTTTCTTTTTCTATGATCTTATTTTCTTTATCTTCCTTTTCTTCTTAATTTGCTAAAACCAAAAATCACAAAAATATTTTTAAACTAATTTTCTTTTTTTTTTTAGTAGTCCATAATTTTCTCCCTTAAAAATACTCCATTATTCTTTTCATTTCTTCTATTTTCTTTTAAAATGTAAAAGTGTTAATAACTAAATTTTCTTAACTTACCTTCTATAATATTTTTCTTTTCTTTTCTTCTATTAACAACAAAAAGTACAAAAAATATGAAAATATCTTTTAATATTCTTTTATTCTTCTGATTTTCATATTTTATGTAAATAATTAGAATTTTTTCTTAATAGCATTTTCTACCATTTATATCTCGTTAAATCCTTTTCTTTTTTAAAAAAATCTTTAAAAACTCTTATTTTAAATTTATTTGTTAAATAGGCTTTCTTTTAGTATTTTTTCTCTTTTATGCATTTCTCATTTCTTTATTGATTCATCATGTTAACCTAGTTAATTTTGGTGATATGCAATTTTTAGTTTCTTTATTTGAAAGTATGTTTAGGATAGTTTAATTTTTCTTTTATAGCAAATTCATGTTTAAGTAGTTTTGCCAATTTCTAGCATTTTTTTTATTCTTTTAACCAAATCATAATAGTTAGGTTGTTTCAATATTATTACATGTGGGTATGTGTTTCATGTATCATTTAGATAAAAATTGCGCGTCATAAGATTTAAGATTTTTTCTTTTGACACTTATTCGTTTTGGAATGCTATATACATATTTTATGTATTTTCTATATTTGATTTTGAATGTTCTCCATTTGCCTCTATTTTTTTTATTTGCATGCATTTGAAGAATTTTATTAAAGAACCAATGATGATTAGTAGAGGCCAACTTTACGGTTGGGCGAACGGGGTGCCTTACATCTTCCCTGATTCATACCTTAGTACCCGAACCTTCTTTCTCTAATTAAATGTTTTAAAGATCAGTAGCCATTTTTATTTTTCTTAGTTTTTCTCAAAAACTAAGTGGCAACTCTATTTTCAATGAAAGGGGTTTTCAAAATTTAATTTTCAAAGTGTTTAAAATATTTTTTAAAACATCTTTGACTTCTCTTATTTTTGACCCCTAAATCACAATGCCACAGTATTTTCTGGCGACTCTGCTGGGGACTGATTTTCAAAATCAAATAAGAGGGCTAGACTTGAAAACATCATTGGTTCTTAATAAAATTTCTCACTTGCATTTTTGCATGCATATGCATTGTTCTTCAACCCCCATGCCTAGTCGACCTGATGCCTTGAACGTTTATCCGTTTCGAGGATTGTTGGGAAGACGGGCAACCCTTGCTGACTGTACGCTATCATAGGTGCACTAAAAGAGCTCGGACGTACTGTTTGACCATGTCCTGCACCACTCCAGGCATGGGAGGTATATACCCGGCTCTATTTAGAAGGTACCTTGTTCGATGGACCAAAATCGATTTTTTGCATATAGTGAACTTAGAACCCCCCAATTAGGTGCTGCTAACCCTAATAGGATTATGCGCTTTTCTTTATTGTATGTTTTGGTTGTATATTGTTAAGATTGTTTGTTCAGATTAGGCTAGTTCTTTTTTTGATTTCGGTCCAGATTTTCTGTTATCCCTTGAATAGATTAGTTTTTCGCCTTCGGGTTCTTACCCTGATTTCTTCCTTCACCCTGATCAGTTTCTTATGCCGTAGTTCTCTTCCCGGGGTCATGCCCATGTTTCGTTCTAACACCTCTCTCTCTCTCCTCTGGGTTCTTCTCGGATTGTCAATTCTTCCCTATTGTTGTATCAGGTTTCTTCCCGGGGTCATGCATGTGTTTCATTTTTGGACCTTTAAGATAGTTTCTCTCCTTTCTGCGTTCTTCTCAGGTTGCTAACTCTATACCCGTTTCTTAGTCTAGGCTTGCTTTCTTCAAACCTCTTTTTTTTGACCTATGAGAGAAAAGTTTCATTTTTCTATCGTTGTGGCGTCGATTTCTTAGAATCATAGGTTGAACCAGTCTCTTGAGAGTTAAAATAATCTTCTCACCGGAATGCCGTCCTTCTTTCCTGTAGAACTTAGTTGATTCATTCCCTTTGGTTCTTATCCCGAGTTTTCAGTTGTTATGCTGTTGGCATGAACCCGACAGAGGCATTATTTAAGTTTTAACTGTTTTGGGGTATCTGGGAGATTTGTTGTATGTTATCTGAACTCTTTCAAAAAACGTCTGAAACTGGTTATTCTGCTTGTGGAATTTAGGTTTTTCCTGTGCGTTACCATTGGTCTAGGGACAGTACAGTCTACACGAGTTTGGGCAAGATCAAAATCGGGTAGGCTTCGCAGAGTTCCCGAATCAACAGATATGGCAAAGAACGGAGTCAATTTGACAGCCCTGATAAGGGCTATTACCGAGATACAACGGCCTGTAGAGCAGCAGACCCAATCTCAAACTCAATGTCAGGCGCAGATACAAGCAATTCAGGCCCATATGCTCGGTGTAAATGGGCAGTCAAACAATACAAATGAGAATGGCAAAGACTTTTGGGATGACAACCAGGGACCGGAGATACCGCAAGTCGCAGTGCCACCTCAGGTCCCCCGCCCGATTGTGGCAGAAGAGGAAAACACTGCCCAGTCTAAGGAATCTGCGCTGGCAGAAAAGATTGACCGAATGGAAAAGGTGTTGAGGAAAGCCAAAAGAGTTGAGGAATATATGCTCGATGTAGGGGGGCTCTGCCTGTTCCCAGATGCCAAATTTCCAAAAAAGTTTAAAATGCCGGATATAAAAAAATTTAACAAAATCGGAGATCCCAAAATTCATCTCTGAATGTATGTTCATACCCTGTCTCCAATGGGGATTGATGACCAGTTGAAGGCTCAGCTCTTTCACCGATCTCTGTCTGGGGCAGTCTAGAAATGATTTCTCTCTCTTGATGTAGCTAAAATCAGAACTTGAAAAGACATTACAATGGTTTTTATCAGTCAGTATAGTTACAATGTCCAACTGGACGTTACTACTCGAGAGATTGAGACAACACGACAGGAGAACATGGAGTCTTTTGTTGATTTCCTAACCCGCTGGAGGGGTATGGCTGCAAAAATGACAAACCGGCCCTCTGAGAAAGAGCAAGTCAGGATCGTAGTGAAGAATCTTCAGCCTCCCCTGAAACGCTATCTGATCACACAGCCTTTTTCCACATTTGAGCAATTGTTTGATGCCGGGGTTCAGATAGAGAATCCAATCCAGTCTGGGGACATTGAAAAAGTCGAGCCGAGTCAGAAACCACCAAGAACGACCTTCCCCACAACCAACCAAAATCCATCCGCTACTCGCTCGGGCGAGGTAAACCTTTTAAATCCTTCTTCTTTCGCCCATCTAGCAAATAGCCTTCAGCAGTCAGACAATGGCCAACAGCAACAAAAGCCAAGGAGGGTCTTCACTCCCCTCAATATTTTTTTATCCACCGCGCTGAATCGGCTCGTCGAGAAGGGGCTCATCAAGCCATTAGACCCTATGCCTGTCCCTGATTCACTTCCTCTGAGGTACAATGCCTCCCAATACTGTGCCTTCCACCAAGGCCACGGGCATTTAACCGATAAATGTATGAGGCTCCGTCATGAGATCTAGAATCTCATTGACAACAAAATGATCCCCCCTCCATCATCTACTCCAAAGCAGAATGTTACTACTAATCCGCTGCCAAATCATACCAGGCAAGCTGGGGTGAATTGCATGTCTTTAGGAGAGTCGGAGGACCCGAGTTCGCACATATGCTCAGCACATCTACCCTGCCCTCTTGTTTCAATTATTGAGAACCAAACAGTATGCTCATTCATGATGATTAGAGGCAGTCGTGACGGAATGGAAGAATGGAATGATGATGCCTGGGAATGGTATCGACCGATGATGCAAACTTACCAACAAGAGGAGGAGTGCAATGAAGAGGATGACTGGCCATTGGATTATCCGACTCGACCTTATGGGTTCAGCCATGTACTTGATGGAATCACCCTTCCCCGACTTTTTGAGGAGGAAGTACACGTTGACGACATGCAATCTTATTGGCTGGTCAGGATTGTGTTGAAATCTGATGGGACCGAATGGACTAATTTTTGGGCCGCTCAGGAGCAGCAAATGAACTTCATCGATGAAGATATCTGGGAGAAGGTTGACAATACATGGGCTATCGAAGATAACGAGGAAAGAAGGGAAAGGGCATCTTTTAGTGACCTAAATGATTTATGGGCATTCGAAGGTCCTCTGCACGTAAGTGAAGTAAGACAAACTGACAGTGTGACGCCGGGGTTATAGGACCCCGAAGATGGCATAGAACACTTAACCAAAAGTGGACAGCACTTTAAGCCAGCTTGGTTAGAGAGAGGATAGCCAAGTGAAAAAGGAAAATAGGCAGAATAACAGGAGGAGAATGATACTGTACTGAGACAACTGAAAAAGACACAGGCTAACATCAGTATCTGCGGCTTGTTGATGGCATCACACAAGCACAGATAAGCTATTTTGAAAGTTTTGAACAAGGTTAGTGTTCCGATAGATGCAACCCTCGAGCAGTTTATTGGGCTTATCTTACCAGCTGCTGAACAGAAAGTCATTTCCTTTTCTGATAAGAATTTTCTCGTTGAAGGAAAAAGCCACAACAAGCTGCTTCATATCACCGTCAAGTGCCTAGAAAAATGGGTCCCGGTGACCCTCGTTGATAATGGGTCCGCCTTGAACGTTTGTCCATTGAGAACGGCTGTCTGTTTAGGGATGAGGCCAGACCAGTTCACTCCCTGCAATCAAGGAGTGCAAGCCTATGACAACACAAGAAGGGATGTACTAGGACTAGTGTCGTTTGCCGTTTCAGTGGGCCCACTAGAGACGCCAGTTGAGTTTCACGTGCAAGACGTACCGACTTCCTTCAATCTGCTGCTGGGCAGGCCGTGGCTACATGATCCGAATGTTCAGGCAGTGCCATATACCCTTCACCAAAAACTGAAATTGATAAAAGATGGGACAGTTCTGACCATTCATGGAGAGGACAATATTCACCCCCCGAAAAGAGGGGAGAGCATAACTCTGCTAGAAGTTTAACATAGTGAAGACGATGTGTTGCTCAGTAGTTTTCAGTTTGATGAGGCACAGGCTATTCAGACGCTAATGAATGAAGAAAAAATGTATGTCAACCCACAAGCTTTAATGATGATGAGGAAAATATCATTTTTCTCGGGCATGGGATTATGACGCAAGCAGCAGGGGATTTCAGAACCCATTCAAGTATTGTCGACTTCACACTGTTTTGGTCTTGGGTATGAGCCAATGAAAGAATATTTGGAAGGGCCTAGAAGGGGGAGAAAGACTAATTATTCCGGGACACTCAATGGATACTTCGTCAAAGAAGGAAAAGATTTCCCATATTATGGCTTTCCGGAGCCATGGATCGACGAAGAAACCAATCAAAAGATGCCTGGATTAGAGATCTTTTTTAGCCACCAATTGTTTGATACAGAGGAGGAAGAAATAGTGGAAGGAGAAAAGAAGGTTCAAGAAGAGGACTGGGCTGGCAAGCTTGATGGGGCTGACCTAAGAGTGTTGTTCAATGAAAATATGGCTTAGTTGCGCATAACCGAATCAGATTGTTTCATGATGGGATTTAGCGCACCGACAGATTATACCAAGCTCATCGTCGACACAGCCACAAAGGAAGTAAAGAATTGGTCCATTGAGCCTTCTGGTGTGCAGGTTATCTATCCTGAGTCCAAGTTTAAGTTGGAGTCTGTAATTGAGGGCACGTCTGTTAGTGCTCCTCTCCCTGCTTTAACCATTGAATTTTTAATCCCCACTGTTCTTAATGAAATGAACAAGATTTTCGGTTACTCAGCTTTGCTCGATTTATTTCATACGCTTCTGACGATTTTGAACTCGACGGGGATATCCCCGAAGAAATAAAACTTTCAATAAAAAGAAAAAAAAAATGCGTGCCCAACCAATAATTGAAAAAACATTATCAATAAATCTGGGTGATGAAACTAACCCGCAAAATGTTCAAATTGGTTCTTTTTTATCCTTAGCTGAACAAGAACAATTAATAACTTTATTAAAAAAATTTAAAAATGTATTTGCATGGTTTTACAAAGATATGCCTGGAATTGACCATAATATTGTCCAACACTACATTCCCCTACACCCCGATGCTAAACCGGTCAAATAAAAATTAAGACGAATCCAGCCATAATAGGCTTTGAAGATCAAAGAAGAGGTTGCCAAACAGATTAACATTGGATTTCTAATGGTAACCAAATATCCGAAATGGATACCAATATAGTGCCAATTTTAAAAAAAGACGGTCGTATCCGAGTCTGCGTGGATTTTTGGAATCTCAAGAAGGCTAGCCCGAAAGATGATTTTTCACTACCACACATTGATGTCTTGGTAGATAGTACAGCGGGACACACCTTGTTGTCATTTATGGAAGTTTTTTTCGGGTACAACCAGATTCTGATGGACCCTGAAGACAGAGAAAAAATAACATTCACCACGCCTTGGGGCACCTATTGTTACCGTGTTATGCCATTGGCTTGAAGAATGCCAGGACAACCTATCAAAGGGTTGCCACTACCTTACTGCACAACATGATACATAAGGAAGTTGAAGTGTACGTGGACAACATGATAGTCAAGTCTAAGGATCGGGCTGGCCACATTACAGCACTGTAAAAATTCTTCAAGAGGATTCAAAAGTACAAAATGTGGCTTAGCCCACAAAAATGTGCATTTGGAGTCACCGCCAAAAAAATGCTTGGATTTATGATCACCCAACGGGGCATCGAAGTCGACCCCTCAAAGATCAAAGCAATTTTGGAAATGCCTCCTCTGAGGACCGAGCGAGAAGTCAGGGATTTTTTGGGAAAGATCCAATTCATCAGCCGCTTCATCGCAAAATTGACAACTACTTGTGAGCCCCTCTTCCACCTGCTGAAGAAGGGAGTTAACTTTGAGTGGGATCAGAAATGCCAAGACGCCTTCGATGCTGTACGATAGTACCTATAAAACCCTCATGTTCTAGCTCCTCCCGAACCTGACAGGCCACTGATCCTCTATTTGTTAGTGGCTGATTCAGCTATGGGATCCATGCTTGCACAAAAAGGAGAAACCAAAATCGAAAAGGCCATCTACTACTTAAGCAAGAAGATGACAGGGTCAGAAATACGGTACACGCCGCAAGAGAAGATATGTTGGGCCTTGGTTTGGGCTTTCCAAAAATTGAGGCATTACATACTGTCTTTCACAGTGAATATCATCTCATGAATGGACCCGTTGAAGTACCTATTTGAAAAGCCAACACTAACAAGAAGGTTGGCCCGATGGTTGCTGTTATTATCCGAGTTTGATCTCCAATATGTCACCCAGAAGTCATTCAAAGGCAGAGCAGTGGCAGAATTTTTAGCCGACCAACCAGTCAAAGGGGATGAAAACGTGGAATTCCAATTTCCCGACGAATAGCTAATGAAAGTTGTGGATGACAAATGGACTCTATATTTTGATGGCGCATCCGATCAATATGGCTATGGAATAGGAGTCTTTCTTGTCACTCCCGATGAATCACATGTTCCGTTGTCCCTAAAACTCAATTTCGAAGTCACCAACAATCAGGCTGAGTATGAAGCATGTTTAGTGGGATTGGAGGCAGCCTTAGAACTAGGGGTAAGGAAATTGGAAGTCATTGGAGACTCAGCACTGCTAGTTTCGCAAGCAAGAGGAGAATAGAAAGTCAGGAATGTAACCTTAATTCTCTACCATCAAGAGCTGGAAAAGCTGATACCGTGCTTTAAATCAGTGATCTTTACCCATGTGCCGAGACTACAAAACAAGTTCGCCGATGCACTGGCCACCCTAGCATCCATGATTGGCATACCACCTGGAGTACGGATGAGACCTTTGATAATAGAGCAGAAAAGAAAGCCAGCATATGAGATGACTGCTGCTATTGGGGAAAGCACTTACGGACTTCCATGGTACGTTGACATTCAGAACTTCATAGAAAAATGAGAATATCCCAAGTTTTTCAGTAAAAAGAAAAAAAGGGCAATACGACGATTATCTACGTAGTTTATCTTTTATGGTGGTTGACTGTACAAACGAGGACATTTTGGGGTCAACAAGCTGTGTGTAAACACGAAAAATGGCCAAGAACTGATAAAAGAGAAATATGCGGGAGTCTGTGGGCCACACATGAGCAGAAATATGCTAGCCAAGAAAATACTATGACAGGGATACAATTGGATGACAATGGAGACGAATTGTATACAGTTTGTGCGGAGGTGTCATAAGTGTCAGAATCACGCAAACCTTATCCATGTTCCCCCGTCTCAGCTGTATAATCTAACGTCACCATGGCCATTCTCAATATGGGGCATCGACGTGATTGGCATAATAACACCAAGGGCATCTAATGGATATGACTTTATCTTAGTGGGTGGAAACTGTTTCCTACTCGGTATTGAACGCCTCCCATGTTGCCAAGTTCATCAAGAAAAATATCATTTGTCGATACGGAGTTCCCCACGAGGTCATCTCAGATAATGACTCACACTTCCAAGGGGAACTCCTGAATCTTTTCAAGGAAAACCGAATAGTAGCTCATAAGTCCTTGCCATATCGGCCACAAACCAACGGAGTAGTCGAGGCAGCGAACAAGAACATCAAGAAAATTCTACAAAAGACAATCAACTCGCACAAAGATTGGCCGGAGCATGTACCATTTGCACTCTGGGAATACCGAACATCGATCAGAACTTCAACCAAAACTACGCCATACTCTTTAGTGTACAGGATGGAAGTTGTCCATCCCATTAAGGTGGAAATCCCCTCGCTAAGGGTAGTGGCCGAGGCCAATATTTCAGAAGCAGAATGACAGAGAAATCGGATGGAAGAATTGCCCTTGTTAGATGAAAGAAGACTGCAAGCTCTATTTCATATACAAGGTTATTAAAGGAGGATAGCTCGAGTGTTCAACAAGAAGGTCAAGACTCGAGATCTTAGAGAAGGCAATCTGCTTCTTAAGAAAATCAGAGCTCCAATCTTCGACCCGAGGGGAAAATTTAGACCAAACTGGTCCGGACCGTTTTTCATCAAAACCATCATGACCGGTGGTGCAGTAATAATCATGGATTTAGATGGCAATGTATTCTCCACTCCAATTAACCTCGATCAACTCAAAAAATACTATCCCTAAGGTAAAAGTAAGATAAAAATAAAAGCACGCTGAGTTGAAAATTGAAAAGGCAATTCAGGCAAAAGTTAGAGCAGCCCGCAAGGCTAAAAATCCAAAATGGCAACCTTGGCAAAAGTTAGGGTATTACAAAAGAAGAGTGTCAATACCCAAGTAAAAATCAAACCCGAACTACGTTAAGGCCTGATTCCATCTTTTGGGGATACGTAGGCAGCTTCTTTAAGAAGTCCGGCCACTTTTTTTTTAACCATATTTGAATCTGAGTAAGACAAATGCAAATTAATTTTTGAATTTTAATAATAAAGACATTCAAGTTTTGGGTAAATTTAAACCATCTTAAATATAAAGTGGGAGTTGTTCATTACTTCAGATAAGATTACAAAGTTCTTAAATAAAGGGAGGGAACACAAGCCCCAAACTCTATAAAAAAAAAAAAAGAAACTGTGAAATTTTTCGAAATAAAGTAGAGATCCTCAAACTCTTCTCCTTTTCGCTGCTTGTTTTCCCTCTTCTCTATCTTTCTTTTTCCTATCTTGTGTCAA
>JAOTRH010086830.1:0-16808 GCA_034768845.1 Heliamphora exappendiculata | reverse complement strand
GTGGGGTGGTGGTTTTGAGGGAAATGGTAGTTTTGAGGGCGGTTTTAAAAGCGATTTTAAGGTGAGACGGTAGTTTCTGTTAAATTGAACGAAAATTGCAACGGTTGAAATCTATTTAATATTAAAATCAAACCTAAAAGAGTTTTAATGTAATTTTTAAAATTATAATTTTTTTTTATTTTTATTAAAAATTTCAAGAGGGGTGCCTGTAATTTAGCCATAAACATAGTTATTTAAGTACGTCAATTCAAATTTGTGTTCCCAATAAAGAGAGAAGAACATTCACCGTTATCATGAATTATTGACCTTTCTCCTTAGAGTGTTTTTTTTTTAAAAAAAAGAGGAAAATGCATTAGACTTAGACACGTAGTTCTAATTCAAAAATTATAAAAATTAATTTTTTTTATCATTTATTTACATTGAGATTCACATATATTGTGAATTTTAGTGTAAATAGAAGGCCACAGATTTAATTTATGCGATTAATTTATAGTTGAACGTATATAGGTAGTTTTATTATTTTTGTAATCCATAAGACCCAGTTTTTATTACGGGGTATTTGATAAATTTTAGTTATAAATTATAATTTTTATTAAATATTAATAATTTTTGTTATAAATTATAATTATTATTTTTATTTCAGTTATAACCTTATAATTTTTAACTATAATATATAAGTTACTAGTTTCAATAATAATAAACAATACCTGTGTATATATATGTATATATATAGATATGTGAGAAAATATGAAATTGAAATTGTTCTGCAAGAAAAGAAGAGAGCAATCGGTTCCCGAGTGTTATTCCTTGATATTCTCTGGAGTTGTGCGTTGAAAACAAGCCTATTGTTTTGGCCTCTTTCTGGGGGATTTTTATATTTGGATGTCTTGCAAAGTTTGTAGTAATTTTTAATTTTTTATTATTAATTTTGAATGTAAGTTATAATTTTTTTTAAACAACTATAATTTTTGCTATAAATTATATATATTTTTTCTATTCCAGTTACAAAATATAATTTTTATCAAACACTCACAACATTTACTATAAATTACAATTTATAAGATATTAATTTTAACAATGTCAAACACAACATGTTATTAATTAGTGACCCATAAAATGGATCTTTTGTTTTGGTTTATTATTGATTAATCATGAAAATGCAAAGCCTTTGTCGTAACTTGATTTAGATCACTAATTGGAATGGTTCATTAATTGGAGATTTGTTAGTAACACCAAAACAAAAGAGAAGGATAAAAAAATAAACTATAGCATTTTAAGAAACTATGTAAATACAAACATTATGGAAACACAAAAGAAATTTTCAATCTTTTTAAATTATTTCTTCTATTAGGTGAAGTTAAGTTTCTTCCCTCACATTGTCATGTTTACTAACACTATTCTAACTTCCAAATCTTATTAAAGTTGTTTCGAAACCTTGGTTTCAATTTATTCATCCCTTTGTTAAAGAAGAGGAAGAAAATCCTATACAAATAGCTTAAAGATTCCATTAATGGCAGCTACATCCATGGAAGAAAAAAGAAAAAGGAAAAAAGAAAAGGTGTATGGATCCTTTCTTTATAAAACTCCAGACTTGGGAATGTCTTAAATATGATTATACAGATCTCTCTGAGTATCTATCTATCTGTTATTGGTTTGGAAGCTACTGCAGTAGAACACCAACTTGGGTTATAATGGCTTACTTCGAGGGATTTGTAACATGGATGCCTAGTATCAGTTAACAATGCCCAAATTCGTTTTGGGTCTTGGTTTCTCCTCTTTTTCAGGTATACCGTTGTTTTTGAGATTGGAGGATAGTGTATGACTTTTCCTTGTTTTGTTTTTTGGTGGGGACATCTCATCTATTTTCCTATTGTAACATTTTCCTCTCTATTAATATAGTTCGTTGCTTATATAAAAAAAATGATACCCAAATTGTGCTAATCATTTTTATAGTAACTTCACTTTTCTATCTACACTGAACAATTGTTTACAAAGACCAATTACCTGCTCTCTGACTGTATTGTTCTGGGCAGGTGCCGGGCTGTTAAAGCTTCGGCATGATATACAAACCTGTGGATACGAGGATGTGCAGGTGATGTGGGAAATGCTTCGAAGATCAGATTCGGATTTGGTGTCAAACCGCACCAAGCACAAGCACTGGCCTTTCTGGAGGGTTTTCTTGTGGTCCAACCATGGCCCCGCGTCGTCTTTCTCCACAAGGACCACAACTCATGCTTGATCAGTTACTCTGGTTATAGCAATAATGTCTTGCAAGTTTCCTGCAATATCACATGGCTTCACTAGTTCACATGTCAGGGGCTGAAATTGAAGTGGTATGGTACAGAGCTGTATGTGTGTGTCCATCCATCAGTATGACCATGAATTATGCATCCATATAACCTCTTTTGCCGGCATTAGAGTACTATCACGGCGTCGAAGTCATTTGTAAATATATGTTATGTTTTGTCATCACCCACAATCAAGTCAGAGAGTTCAAGTGGATGAAAATGAACAGTTGGGAATAAAATTGATTGTAGTGGTGTGAAATTGAATTCCTTGCAAAGTTGAAGTTTATACGAATGGATATCATTGGTTTTGCAGACAAAAGCGGACAGAATTTCTAGTTTTGTTTGGAAGATGTGGAACCATTTTGGCATAGAATTGCTTGGATTGACTTGATCTGCTTTAACATGTTCTCAAATCTAGCTCTCTCTCTTCCACAATTATGAAACCCTGTTTGGCATTTGATTTTGATCTTATTTGATAAATATCTTCACCTTTGTTAGGATTATAACAAACTTTAAACTCTCAGCAGTATCTATGATTAATGAATGCATAAAATAAAGAATGAGTTAAGAGCAAACACGCATGAAACAATAAAAATTACGTGGTACAACCAACTAGGGTTACGTCTACGGTTGTTGTAGTTGTTTTTACTATGACAATGAAAATAAGTTCATCGAAATTGTCTTATGCTGCAATATATGCAGCTAGAATTACAAGTTTGAAAATACCAAAGTACCCTTGAACATTAGTTGGATCTGCAAAGTAGCTTGATGTACAGTACTTTTCAAGCTTTACAAAACTTAACAACCTTTCTCATTGCAAAACCAACTAACCACAGAACTTTGAAAAGCAAAACCAACCACAGAACTTTCAAAGCTCAAAAATCTTCTCGGAAACCTATATCTAGGATATTAATAGTAAAGTTATGATGTACTACTTTTAAATTAGAAATGTGTAGATAACCATTTTATGCCGTGGCTAAGATCAGAAGGAATGAAGAAGAAAATGAGAAAAAGCAACAGAAAATTAACATAATAAACAAAAAATGGACAATCAATTGAAAGAGCAAGAAAGATTGATATCAATTAAAGAGGTTTAAATTCAAAAAACATGGAAGTTGAGTTGCATTC
This sequence comes from Heliamphora exappendiculata, assembly GCA_034768845.1. Classification (NCBI taxonomy): domain Eukaryota; kingdom Viridiplantae; phylum Streptophyta; class Magnoliopsida; order Ericales; family Sarraceniaceae; genus Heliamphora; species Heliamphora exappendiculata. The sequence goes on along the minus strand of JAOTRH010086830.1, from coordinate 13,392 downwards.
AACTCTGTTCAGCCACTCCACCTCCTGCAATTCAGCATTGCAATTGACATATTATGGTTGGCAGACTTGTGGAGCTGCAGATACTTCAGTGCTCCAGGCAATGACCTGGCTAGTGAGATAATAGCAGAGGAGTGCAAATATCTGGTCAAAAAAGAAGAAAAAAACTATTTCCAAAAACAAAAAAGAGCATTCGGCAGGTGATGGCAGGTAGTTTGGGAAAAAAATAGTGTAGGTGTATAATGAACTTTTTAAGGTGTCAATAGAATCAAACAATTAGGTTACAAGATTGACTTCAAAGATCTAATGAAAACATGGAGGTAGAAAGTTAATCCATCTATCCACTAAAGGAATCAAGTGATGGATGGTATATAATGAATGCAGATATCAAACTTCTGAGACAATATTTAGTAGCAAAATTATCAATATGGCTAGTTCTGCCCTTCTGGGCATTCATGCTTGTAACTGCCAGTACAGAACACTTACCAGTAAACAAATCATATTAAAGAAGAAACCAAGAATAGTCCTTTTTTCATTCCAAAAACTTATTGATAGCATTTTACCAACAAATCAATTATATGAAGTTTCTTTCCACCCCAACCAAAAGAAATTCTAATATTACTAGTGACCAAGAAGCAAGTTATTGAGAGCTATGTTACATGAACTCTTCTAAATATATAAAGTATCCGTGTTGAGCACATGACACTTGAATAAGTGTATGAAATATGTTCCGACATTTTTAGTTGGACATTCATCTAAATAACAACTTTAGTAATTCAAGTTTATTACAAAAAAAACTATGTATAAACTCTCGTATTATGCATGAAATACTATATGTAAACTTGTAAACACCACTTATCTTAAAAAAGAAAAAATAAAAATTTATTAAGAACTATGACTGTATTGTCGTGCCCCAATGTCTTTTATATGAGAATTAGAAAATCTAACACTTAGATACATACTTGCATCCAGCCCAAGTAGACTACTGACTTAATAATTTGAATAAAGAGCCTCACGGCCCAAAATACTTAAATTCAAGTTATTAGTAGTAGTCCACAAATTTCTTTATATATCAGACTTGCATTCTATTTTCCACCGATGTGTGTGTTAAGCCACTAATTGTTCCAAAAACTTAAGCTATTAGTAAATTGGCCTAAAAATGTATATCAAGCTATCCAACACTCTCTCTCACGTGCGACCTTGTCTCGCACGTATAGAGTTCAACAAACTGAACTGAAAAGATGCACCAATACACATAGTGCACAATAACAAATATAATAGAGAAATACATATCACAAGACTTAAACTCAAGATCTCGAGAAACTAGAGCTCTGATACTATGTTAAGTCACTAATTGTTCCAAAAACTTAAACTGTTAGGAAATCAGTCCAATAATGTATATCAAGCCAATCAACATCAAGCCAATCAACAGTGGGATGAGTCATCACAATATCTCTCATTCAAAGATGCAGCATTCTCGTCGCGTGGTCTAGGTTTTCCTCCCGATTGGCGTTGTGGATAACAACCTATTATATATCAGACTTATTTTTTTATCTCTTACTAATGTGGAATGATGTATCACAATATCTAAGTTTATGAAACATTGATTGAGAGATGATAATCTCACAGCCACTTAACTAATTAAGAATAGAAGCAATAAAGGACATACTAGCTTTTACTAGTATCCAAAAGTAAAATTAAAACTGCAAGCTAAGATAAAGATAGCATTTACCTTGAATTCGAGGAAGGTTAAATCATCTAGAATAACGTGGATAAGAAATGTTGTTAATACTAAGATACTAATCAATTCCTAGTGTTAAGAATAAATACACAAAAGACGTTTACATGCAATTTGAGCTTCCTAACAGACTACATAAATTATTCCTGCAAAACTGTTTCTAATTTTCCTCTTAATGGGTTGTAAATTACAAAGAAGGTAAAAAACATGCAGTCAGGCATGTGCTAATATTACAACATTGCAGCCATATATGGGCGATCATTTTCTTCAGGTCCACTTGATTGGTTGCTGATAAATGCTTGACGGCCAACCGAGGACACGAAGCCTGATGCAGAAGGGGTTCAAGGATTTCTGGTTCTGAATCAGTCCAACCAAACATCCAACAGCGGCTTTCCTTAATGGCTATCCACATGTGAGTGAACTGAACTCTTGGAGCGACTGAAAAGTAAAAGAGAAACAAGTTGTGAACCGGTTCAAACCAAATATCCAACAGCCGCTTTCCTTAATGGCTACCCACATGTGAGTGAACTGAACTTTTGGACCGGCTGAAAGGAAAAAGACAAACTGTACAAGGCATTTTTCACTAGTTTACTCGACCAGTAGAACCCTAAAGTCACTTGGCCGTTCAAATGCTTCTATACTGCTTCAAACTCTTCTGTCCATCCCATCTAAAACCCTTTCTCCAGTGCTTTGGGAAGGCAATGAAAGAGAAACCATTGCATCAACGTGCCCAAAGGCTCCCAAAAAGCCAGCATACCCTTCGCACCAGCAGTGGCCCACTAAAACATAACAGGAACACTGGAGTTTGGACTCATATTTTATTCCTCAAATGAATGTGTACAAATTTTCTCCAGCAGTAACGGCCAGTCTTCGCCGAGCTGCTGTGGGTTCACCTCCATTGCAACCCTGAAATCTAATAAAGATATTGGACAATCAAGTTTCCTTTCTTGTATCCTTTCCATAGGCTTGGTGCTACTTTGCATATGATAATGATGACCCGGCGTAACAAGCTTCAAATGAGCTTGGTGCTTGTTTGTAATGTTCTTTCTTGGTTCATGCCCTGACCTTGCCTCCCCTAGTTCAATGCCGGACATAATTAAACTCTTCAAGTAAGCATCCAACCCATTGTTCAATAAATTGGCACTGTCCATTGTCACCGCTTTGAGGCCTTGTGTTGCAGCTATCTGCTCCATTCGTTGCCTCAATGCTGCCGTGTCCAACAAACCACCAATGTTGAATGAGCTAGCACAATTACTACTACTTGCCAAAGGCATCATTCTGCGGGATAGACCCACACTAACTGGGAAGGATGGAACCCCAAGCGGGGCACGGAGTAGACACCTAGCAGAAACCTCTTTGCCATCTTCGATAAATGCTGGAACTGGGTCTTTACTATGTACAGAAACCGAACCATATGGCAAACTCTTCACCGCTGATAAATTAGCAGAATGATCACGCGAAACCTCCCCTTCATTTTCTTTTGCTTGGACCCTGAGACCTTGATGATGCTGCACCAGCCTTCGAACATCATGTTGAGTCAAATTCCCATTTTGCAAAACGACGTTTGAATTGCTTTCATGTTCTGCCGACGGTTGCTGATAAACAAAGTTTGTCCTTCCATTTGGTCCAAAAGCATTGGGACGATCCAAAATCTTTTGATCACGAGTTTCTCTCCAGACCTTATGCGTTGACAGTGGCCAAATGTCTCCATTCGACAAAACCTGTGGATTTGGCACACTTTGCTTTTGCCCATCTCTTGGAGGCTCGTTATTTCCAAATGCTCTAACAAGCTTCAGAACTTCCTTATCATGAGTTGACGGAGGGGATTTCGCACTACAAGCATTTTTCAGAATCGAATGAATGAATAGATTATGCAGTGGAACATTCTCTCTCCCAAAAATCCGGAGGCAAAGCTTATTGAAATCCACCTTGCTTAGCTTCAAACTCAAAAATCTGTTCAAATAATAAAAATATTGCTTTGACCCCTGTGGCCCAAGTTTCTTCACTATCTCAGTTTTCAATTCAGCAAGATTGAACCGTTCGTGCTGATGTGGGGGTTGCATTTCTCAACACATAAATCCCATGCACCGTAAAAAAGATGGTAAATTTTCCACTGCCAAACACAAAACCTTGAGGCCCCAATTTCACTTCTAAATTAGGGCTTTGCTCTTTTTCCAAAAACCCATCTTCCAAACAAGTTTGAATCCCTCCCCGAGCAAACCCGACAATGCAGAACCGAAGCACATCTTCAGAAGGCCAAGCCAGAAATATGAAGATTGCAGGGGTTGAGTCCAAAACCAGCGATCCCAAGTTACAACTAACTCTCCCTCCAAAACCAATTGCATAAATTTTGAATTGCAATCCACCAAACTCAACCCCTAATCCAAATTACTTCTATAACAGGGGAAAAAACTCAAATTTTCAACCAGGAAGTCTGAAGCGCAACAAAGATACCTCTCTGTAACACCAAGTAAACCCCGATTCATCTACATTCGACAACTTACATCCCGATTATTCTCCAAAACCACCACCAGACTTGATTTGATGCTGAGATTTTATTTGATTCCTTGTTCTTTTACAGAGATTCAATTTTTTTTACAGAGAATTGAAATGCAGCAACAGAGATTCAAGCTTCTAGAGCGAGAAGATTCTAGCATACAGAGAGATAGAGAGAGAGCGAGAGAGAGAGAGGGAGAAAGTTGATAGCCTGACCTCCTTATAGCTTCCGAAAACAACTTGAATTTTAGATACGAAAGAGTGTTCGATGAGACTTCCTCGTCGGAATCCATGTAGCTTCTTCCTCCATTGTTCCTTCATTCGCCTTCTCTCTCTAGGAATCCCTCTGCATTTGGATTTCGCCTGACTTTCTCTCTCTAAAAATCTCTCCCTAAAAATCTCTTCTCTCTCAAACAGAGATTGGAGAATTCAGCCATCTCTGTGTCTCTCCGATCGCTCTCCCTCTCTCTCTGGGACTCTTCTCTTTCCCGACTCCTTTTTCGTTTCTATGTCTGTGCAGAAGAGTAAATTTTTAGTTTTTATTTTATTTTATTATTATTTTGTTATTTTTTGTCTTTAAAAAAAAATGGATGATCCCTTTGAATCAATTATGAGCTTAAATTGGATCCATTTCAATGGAATCCTTAATTTCATTGATACTAATTTGTAGATGATTCATATAAAACATTAAATTAGATATGGTTAAAGTATATGAATAAATTATATTTAAAAAAATAAATAAACAGTGTTAACTAATATTAATACTGTTTATTTTTTATAATAAATATAATTTATTTAAATATTTAACTATATTTAATTAATTTAATTTTTTATAAATAATTTATATATTAAAAATAATAAAATAAATTATTTTAATCATCAAAAATGTGCTTGAATTCATAAATGACCCAATGAAATCATCCAATCCTTAATAGCCTTTTTAGATTGAGTTTGGAAAACAAATTCAAACATTTCAGTTAGAATTTGAATCCTTTTTAAGTTTAACAATTCCTATTAAATGTAGAACTCCTATGCTTGCATGAAGTTGTATTGTAGCGTGCTTATTTTGTTTTGATAGTCTAGGACTAAGTTATTTTAGTTTTTTAAGGATAGTAAGTTTTAAAATTGAAGTTTGATTTAATTTTAAAAATTAGAGTACAATATTATGAAACTCAGAAATGCAATACAACAAAGTAAGTTTGTGAATTTTAAAGGTAAGAATTCATCATGTCACTGCTCGAGTAATGAGAAGTTAACTTTGACAGACTCCTAATAATCTCAATTCTTTTAGATTTCAAATTGTTGAGTATGTTGTTCAATCCTATATATATGGCAGTAGTTTCTAAATTCTTGGTATAAAAAAATAAATCAAATATTCATAGATTAATTGAAAATCACATTTTATATTTCTTTTAAGTCTCGGGGGTTCAGTTTGAAGATTATTCTTGATCATCTTTGGTGAATTCTTAAAATTACCAATAGAGAATTCTATCGGTGTAAAGTATTGAAAATTTAACATTTTGGTGAAACACTAATAATTTGGTGTAGTGATAATTAAGTACAAAAAATAGTGCACAAGGATACGACAAGCGAGGCTTAATGTATTTAAGTTGACAATTCGATTAGAATTTATAAGTGACCTTGTAAAACTGATCTTTTGGTTTTTACTTGAATTTGGATTTTTCTAGGTAAAAAGTTATGAATCTCTTATTCTTGTTTATGATTAATTTATTTTTAATTACATGTAATTGTCTAGATTTAAAATATTTAACGACTAATATTATACAATTTTATTGTACATAAAATAATTCAAATATTTTTTTTAAATTATTAAATATAAGCAAAATGAGAAAGAAAAATAGATATAGTTTTCTTTTAATGATCAGCATTTTTTTAATCTTTCTAAAATAGAGAGATGTGAAAAGAAAAGATGCTCAAATTTTATAGTATGAAAATTTAACTTTAAAAAACAAACTCAAAACACCCTCCTTATAAGCTTGAATTGATAAATAACATTTATTTTTTCTAAAATATTTTTTCTTTTTATATTTATTCAAACAAGATAAAAAAATAACATTTTTTCTCTTATTATATTTTCATGTCCACATGTTCATTCAATTGGGCTTTCTTCACAAGTGGCTTCAAAGCACGTGCCCTTTGTGTTTCTTATGAAAATTTGAGCAATCATTAATTGTCACATGCGGTGTCAATCCTGAAAATTACGTAATTACCCAAGAGCATAGGAGTAACCACGTGTCTTTGCTCTAAGAGCAACAAATAATTTTTTGCAAAATTCTGTTGATTTTTTTATTTTTCTGAAACTTGGTATTCAAAAAATATTAGTCAGGAGGCTTGTTTTCAAATATTGAAGAAGATGGATGGCATGCAAATGAAATATTGTAGCTGCTTGTATATGTGATAAGTGTTGAAATGTATATATTTAGGTTTCAAAATACATATATATGTTGACTCTTTTAACCTTACTATTAGATGCTTGTTATGGTATATGATTATATGTTATAAAAATTGAATGCATGCACGAATACGGTGCTAAAATGACGCTTTATAAAGTCAAGAGAATGAAAAATGTGCAATTCATACAAATTGAATGTATAAAAAAGGACAAAAACACATTTTAAGTCTATTCTGCCAATGTAGAACTCATTTCTAACCAAGCAAAGTGATCAGAGAGTCAAAGACACCATTTTGGCCCGTTCTGTCTGAGCAACTATAATTCTATGTACCCAAGTAGAATTTGACAAAAATTATTTAAAAGATGTATTTTTCTTATAGGTGGGGGCTGAAGGCTTGACCTAAGATATAAAATGGGTTATTAACATCAAGTAGAGTTATGAAGGGCTTAAAAGAGGTAAGGAAAAGACAATCAAGAAAATTTAAAGAGCATTTCATATATATTCTATTGAAAACCTTGGAGTGTTCATTCATCATTGTGCGCTAAGCTTTTGTCTTAAAGTATAAATGAAACCCCAACATAGTAATTTTGGTTTTGTATTTGTTTTAAATTCTCAACATCAAACAATAATTGTATAACATAAGGGTTTTGATTAATTTTTATTGAGATAATTACACTTACTTCTTCTGAGATTTAAGCTACAAAGACCTCTTTCATAGTCTCTAAAATTACACTATTTTTCCTTTTATTTTAATTGTTGGTATCAGATACTCCCTTCCGTTAGCTGCCATTAGTTGACTGTTAAATAAAAAAATAAAATTTATTAATATTTTATTTTTTATTCCCATATTACCCCCTCTCTATCTTTTTATTTTTTTCCTATTTTTCATTTTCTGCTCTCTCTGCTCTCTCTCTCTCTCTCTCTATCTATATATATATATATATATATACACACACACACACTTACTGGATCTTCGGAGAAGCCGTGGCCCTGGTGGTTGATCGACGACGACAGCGAGGCTTGTGTAGCCGTGAACGACGACTCGACGCCCCGACGCCGGCACCGAGCGCCGAATTCCCTTCTTTCTCTTTCTCTGTCTCTGTAATCTCTCCTCCCTCTGTGGGGTGTGGGTGTTTGTTTGTGTACATACGCAGTGCACACACAGTGTACACACACGACGCACACATACACATAACGTACACACACGGCGCTCATGCACGGGTGAGGGGTGTTTTCGGTGAAGATGGGGGATGATGGCGTTGTGATGGTGGTGGTGCTGTGGTGGAGGCGTTCGTTGGTCGCAGGGTTAGGGGAGGTGGCGGGTGGCGGCGACTGATTCGCCTTCTTTTTTTCCCTTTGATGTTCTTCTTTTCCAAGCTTAGAACCCTCCACTGGTGCGGGTGTTCTTCTCTCTCTCTCTCTACACACACACGTTCGAATTCGAATTGGCTAATTTTTTGATTAATTTGCAAAATCATCAAAGTTTCGTAATTCAAATCAAGGTTTTCAAAATCTAAAATTGGAATTAGGGTTTTCGAATTTTGGAGAGAGTTTAGGGGAGTTGTTTGGCAGAGAGAGTTTCGGGGAGTTGTTCGGTGGGGGAAGGGGCGAAATCCACCGGTGGTGGATTTCAATTGTGAGAAAAAATAGAGCATCATCAAACGCGAAGCTCGTTCCAAATTTGGATTTCAATTGTGAGATATTAGGGTTTAAAACTAGACTTGGATTATTATTGAAAATCTGTGGAATCCAAATGCCGCCGAAGTAGATTTGAGAGAGATGCCGCCGATGTAGATTTGGGAGCGACGAACCAGGTGCGACGGCGAGTTCAAGGGAGGCTGAGTTCGCAGTGGAGTCCGCGGCGAACCAGAGAGGGAGAGGGAGATGTATAGAGAGAGATCTATGTTAGAGAGAGAGAGAGAGAGAGAGAGAGAGAGAGAGAGAGAGAGAAGGGAATCCGGCGCTTGGTGCCGGCGTCGGGTCACCGGAGTAGGTGGCGGCGTTGCTCGCAGTGTGGCAGTCGCGCTGCCTCGGTTGTTCTTCCTCAGTTTCAGCTTCTTGTTTGAAGCTTAATCCCCTCCACTGAAGCTTATTAGATTTGGTATAAGCTTACTAGATTTTCATATGTATATAATTATTATTATACCTCATAGCTTCTCTAAATATTGAGATTAGAATTAGGGTAAAGAAAGAAAAAGAAGAAGAAGAAGAAGAATGGCGGTAAAGGGTAAAAAAGTAAAAGTTGATTTGTTAAATCAATAAGTTTGACAAGGGATCACAGTGAAATTTTGAAGACCACGAGAGAGGTTCCTGTAATAAGTTTAAACTTCAAAAGAGGTAAGTGTGATTATCCATTTTTAATTTATTTTCCAAAGATGCGTGTCTATTTAATTTTTTATGATTTTAAATACATGGATTATACAATGCTTTTCTTTATCCATGCAATTGAGAGTTGAGATAATCTATTCTATGTCTGGGAAGATGAGTCATGCTAATCGAAGATAAGTTATGCCCAAATTTAATTACGTCATCTCTCTTGAATATATCGTTAGAGTTTGTAGCTATTAGCAAATCGTTATCGTTTGATTATTAAATTTTTAAATTTGTGTAATGACTGGGTTATAAAGTTGTGGTGGACTCGAAATTCTAAGAACTCAAACCTTGATTTCAAGTTATTTGTTACTTTAATTTACTTAGTTTAAGGTTTTTACATTCAATAATTTATTTTATGAATTGAATTGAGAATTGATCTTTAAAATAACAGAACTTAGCTTTTTAATATTTAAGGTACTGTCGTGTTCCAATTTTTTTTGGGTTTAGGGGTCCCGATGGTTTGAGGTCTCGGGGGTCCTGGATCCCGAGGGTCTAGGGTCCAGGGTCCCTGGGACTGGGGTCTCGAGAGTCCATGGTCTCAGGTCCTGGGCATTAGGAGGTTCCGAGAGTCCCTGGGCCCGAGGTCCAAGGGTTTGGTGGTCATTGCCACTATTATTACCAATTCTAACACTATCACATATATTAGTACCATTATTTTCAAAGTCGCAACTAAACACATAAAAAAATATTATATAAAAAAATAGATTAAAAGTTTGATTTTTCTATTAATATAGGAAATATAAGTTTTTCTTAATGTTAAAAGATTGACTTTTCTATTAATATAGAAAATATTAATTTTTCTTAATGTTATAAGAAAATAGGTTAAAAGATTGATTTTTCTATTTAGTTCTGTTTGTTTCGACGAAAAATATTTTTTGAAAAGTATTTTCTACATTTTTGGGGTTTGGTACGATGAAAATTATACGTTAAAGAAAAATATTTTTCAAATTAATAAAAAACAAGTTGATTTTTGTGAAAAATATTTTCTATTTTTTATGACGAAAAATATTTTTTTCCCTTACCATCAATCGCACCACTGTCATCACCGTCAGCACTGCAATTTTATCATCAGTACCACCAGTCTAAGATTCAAAAGGTCCATGGTCTAGGATTTGGGAGTCCAGGTTCCCAGGTTCCTCAGAATTCGGGTTCTCGGGAGTTCAGGGTACTAGGGTCCAGGGTCCCAAGGTCCCAGGATTTTGACGTCCCAAGGTCTGAAGTCCTGAGGTCTTAGGGGTCTAGGCGATCCCAGGGGTCCTGGGATTTGGGGTCTTGGGATTTGGAGCTCTAGGGTCCCGAGTGTCAGGGTTCTAAGAGTCCCGGGTCTTAGGATCTTGAGAGTCCCGAGTCTAAAGGTTCTGGGGTCTAAGGGCACCAATTTTAGTACCACCACATCCACTAGTACCATTATTTTCAAAGTTACAACCAAACTTATAAAAAAATATTTTTCTAATAAAAATGTTTTCTATCAAAGTAGGCGGAGCCTTAATATAGAAAATATAAAGTTTCTTAATATTACAAGAAAGTAGAATGAAGAATTTATCATATTGATTATTTTTTATTAATACAGAAAAATATAAGTTTTCTTATTTTTATGAGAAAGTAGATTAGGAGCTTGATTATTTCTATTAATATGGAAAGATAGAAGTTTTTAATTTGTTGTTAAAAGTTGGCTTTAAAAGTTTACTTTCTTTTATTATAGAAAAATATAGTTTTTTTTTGTTAAAAGCAAAGTGGATTAGAATATAAAAATTAAATAACAAAAAAAATGTTTGGAAAAAATCATCTAAAATAAGAAAATTATTAAGTTACATGATATTAGTTATATAGTATATTCGAAATAAAAATATTTAATATACACTAAGTAAATTATTATTTATCATTTACGTACTCAATAAAAATAAGTTCGTATTATCGCACTTAAAATATTTTTATACGTCATTTGATTAAAGTACCATATGAGTAATGCATCATGTTATTTTAAAACTATGGAGTAATTGCCTCTCAAATGGGAACAATTATTGGCTATTCCAAAGGCACACTCATGTGATGCCCCAAGTTTTCGGGAGCAATAAGATCACGTAGAGTCACCCTTAAATGCAAAGGGCTCATAAATTGTGATTTCCAATAACTTTGAGACACCACTTGCGCTGTCCATTAGGACAGCCAATAATTTTGTCCTAAACAAAGACTTTGACTTTGTTTAGATTCCATTTTAAGTTGTACTTTTAGGTAGTGTTTGATAAAATTAAAAATTAAAATTTAAAAACTAAAAATTAAGTGTTAAAAAATTGAATGCTAAATTGGTTAAGTTAAAAAATTATTTGATAAAAAGTTTAATTGCTAAATAAAAGCTAGTTATTTGATAGCACAAAAAGTTTGAATTTTAAAATTATTATTTTTAGTATTTCTTTTAATTTTTATATTATGATTATAGTGATGATGCGATAGTGGCGGCATGGTAGGAATGGTGACATGGTGGTGGTGATAGCAATATGGTGGGGGTTGTGGGTAGTGACGACTAAGATAAAAGTGGTTGTGACATTGGGATGGTGGCATAGTAGTGGCTGTATAGTGGTGGAGATAGAGTTATGATGACGGCCACGGTGATGACGTGGTTATAGCGGTCGTGGTATGGATGGTGGAGGTTAGGGATGGCGGCGACACTGATGGAGGTTGTTGTGGCATTATACTAGTGACGGCAATATGAGGGTGGTACATGGCATAGTGGCGGTTGTATGGTGATGGTGATGGTGATGGTGATGAGATTATCGCGGTGACGGAGTTATGGCGGTCACGGTGGTTTAAGGATCATGATGGTGGATGGTAGAAATATAGTGGGTTTAGTAGTGGTAGGGGTGGCGGTATTTGTGGTTGTGGCATGATGGTGGAAGTGGCAATGGTGGGGTTATGGTAGTGGTACGGTGGTATGGAGGAGGTGAAAGAAAGGTGACAGTATGGCGATGGTGGTGATGGCATGGTGGCGGTGGTAGTGGTAGTGGTGGCAGCACCATTGAGGTTATGGTAGTGGTATAGTGGGAGTGGTGGCAACATGATGAGTGCGGTGGCATGATGGTAGTGAAGTGCTGGCATGGTGGTGGTGGGAAAGAGGTGGCAGCATAGCGATGGTTGTGGTGGCATGGTAAAGGTGGCAGTGGTGGAAGGGTTATGGTGGTGGTATGGTAGGTGTGGTGACAGCATAGTGGGTGTGATGGCATGATGGTAATAGTGGAATTGAGGCGTGGTGGTGGTGGTGGTGGTGTGATCCTAGCATGGGAATAGAGGCATGAGGGTAACAATGAGGGTGGGGTGGGAATGGCAGTAGTGATGGTAGTGATGGAGATGGAGTGAGAACGGTGATAGTGATGAGATTATAACAGTGTACGTTAATTTTTGTGTATTAATAAGTACAAATTCAGTTAGAATTAAATAAATGATTTGCTACTTAAAATTATCTAAACATTTAACCTATATTTTAAGAGACACTTAAAATTTTAAGTAATATATATTTAGTTATCAAACGAATTTAATTTGTTTTAACTTAATACATTTAGCATTCGGTGTTGAACAGTGTTAGCTTTTTTGCTTAAAGTCAAAGTAAATTGTCAAATTATTTTTTTTCTCTTTGCATGGTAGTTTAAATCACTTTTTTAACTAAAAGAATTTTTTGCTTATTTAACTTTTAAATGTTTAAAAAGGCAAAAATTCTAACTCTAAGTAAAGTTGTCAAACGAAACCTTATTTTCTAATAAACTATTCTACATGTACACGTGCTACTAATTTTTTGAATACATGTAGGGAGTGAAGGGTATTTTTCGTTATAAATTCTTTTGTAAATCATATGAATGAAATTTAATCAAATAAGAAAAAGTGTGAGGTCAAAAAAGTCTGAATTTTATTTTGGGTAAATTGCACTGACCTCTTCTGAAATTTTTGACAAAAATAAAATTTTTCCATGTGGTTTCAAAAATGGCACAAACCTACTCTCAAGTTTAATTTTAACATCAAATAGACCTAAAATCACCCTCACAACCCCAAAAACACTCTCAAAACCACCCCATCTCCCAAAACCACTCCCAAAACCACCACACACCCCAAAACCACCCTCACACCTCAAAACCACCTCCTCAAACTCTCACTGCTGCCGCCTGCCTTCCTCACCGCCGACCGCTGACCCTCACACCGCCGCCCCTCTCTTTGCTCTCTCTCTACTCTCTGCCCTCTTTCTCTTTCTCTCTCTCTCTCTCCCTCTGCCGTCTCTCTCTCCTCTCTGCCGTATCTCTCTCTTGGTGTAGGGGTCGACTGTGGCGGTGGTGTGGGGGTCGACGGCGGTGAGGGAGGCTGTCGGTGGCGGTCTCTCTGTTTTATCCTTAT
>JAOTRH010086819.1:0-16808 GCA_034768845.1 Heliamphora exappendiculata | reverse complement strand
TCTCTCTCTCTCTCTCTCTCTCTCTCTCTCTCTCTCTCTCTCTCTATATATATATATATATATATATATATATATTACAAGGCAGGCTATTCATGCTCTCTATTTCTCATACAAATAGAGAAGTTTTTGTTTCTCTCCTGTAATATTTGTGATGGGCACACTTTCATGATCAAAATGTCAAAAAAATTATTTATATAAAAAATTAAGTTAATCGACCATTGATAACTGTATAATTGAATCACATTTAGTTTTAAAAAGCATATGATTTATTCTCAAAATTATAGTTTCTATTCAGTTTGTTAAAAAAGAATGTAAAATATGTATGTAATTACTAATATTCGATCAATTTTATTTTTTATATAAATAACTTTTTTGATAAATTTTATAGTAAGAGTGATTTAAGTTATTGAAATATTACTACTACAATAATAATAAAAGTATGTATAAGATCACACTAGAAAAATTATAACTATCACAGTTTTTATAAAAACGTGATAAAAAATCTTAGAAGAAATTTTAATCTCAATTTTCTAAAGAACTGAGATTATATATATTTTTAGTTTTTTTTAATATCTAAGAAATGGAAAGAAACAAGATATCTAATGGGAACATTTATTATGTATGTGTTAGCAATATGAATTCAATTGGCAGAATTCATTAGCAATTCAATTCTTTGTAACCTCAAATTGAATTCTGAAATCAATAGGCTAAAATTGATTTCTGAAGTCAATTGGTCAATTTATTTCTTGGTTTATTCCTATTCATTTGGTATGTGTAACCCCTATAAGAGAATGACTATATATATAGATCTTATCTGTTATTATGAGAATACAGGAGAAGATAGAAACTGAAAATGTGATACTGAAATAGTAGAAAAGAGAGACAAATTTTGAAATTTCAAAGCTGAGAGTGAGAGAGAGAAAGGCAGACGAGGTGTGTTCGAGTAGTCGATTTTTAGAGGTGTTCCAACGTTCGGGTCAACCGTTTTATCCTCGGAGAGTGACGCCGATGGAGATACCTACAACACTCTTGATAGATGGTGAATCATTCTTAAGGAAACTGCGTTTGCAGGACTCGGTTTGCATATTCTGTTCATGTTATTTTCTGTAATTTTATTTTTTGTAAGTTCTATTTATTATAATCTTTGAAAGTTAATAAAGATGTATTTACTGGATCACCGAACATGTATCTTATGTTGTAATATTTCTCAAACAGTGTGAAGCCTACTTATGTTAATAACCACTTTTAGTTTTTTTTCTTCCCAAAAACTCTACATTTTTTTTTCTTTCTCTCCCTCCATCCTCTCTTTTCTCTATACAAAATCTTTGAACCCTAATGATAAGAGTTTCAATGTTCCTATTTAATCCCTCCAATATGCAATAACAATGCTCTTACTCATACTATTTAATAAGTTCTTGTATAATTCTTGTATAGGGCACACAGGAAGTTTCGTAGACTTTTAAGCTGCCAAAAGGGAAGAAAAACACAATCGGTCCATTTGTGTTGACATCAGTCTGGATGTTTTCCTTCAGAGCCAATTGCATCTGGATGTGTTACAAATGTTTTCCTCTAGAAGCACTAGTGTATGGACGGTCGTCTTGATGATCATCGGGAAAGTTGGGCTGTGTGATCAAAAGGGAAGGAGCTATAAAATAACAAAAAGAAGACGAAACAAGGATAAAAAAATCAAGGAATTGAGATGAGAAGACAGATTGTGGCTATACATCAAGGATTCGAGATGACTTCATCTTCCACCAAGAGTTCCATCGTATCGTGAGCGGCTAAGCCCTTTCCATCCTAGGGTTTGATGAAACCCTAGCCAAGTATATTTAGACTATGTTCGAATTTTTGTTTTCTTTCCGTAAAATGATTTAGCGAGTTATATGAATTTTGGACGTTAAGTTTTAATCAACGAGTTTTTTTCATGTTTAATCAGGTTTTCATATTTGTTTTCTATGATTCTGAGTATGATATTATGCAACTGTTATTCTTATTTTCCTATTTGATTAAGAGGTGAGATATGCAATTCTACGGGTTCAGATTGAATCATGTGAAAATTAATTAAATCTTTACGGTTTTAAACTATTTGGCTATTGCGGATTCAAAATCTTAAGATTTTTCCTTTATTTGAATAAAAAAACATATTCATTGTTTTTTTAAAAAAGTATTTTCCACTAGTTGCAGGTTGCGTGGTGTTGGAAGAAATCCCGTATGGATATTGTATTCTTACTAAAGTACTGCAAGTTTCTATATTTTTTAAGTAGTTTGCATTAGGTTTTATCTATTTTACAATATTTGCTTTTTTATGTTTTTCATATAAAAAATTAAAAATAACCCCAAAAGGGCCAATTTTGAAAATTATTCTGAGATTTTTGAAATTCATGCTGACCCATCCTTGAAAACCTGGAACAACTATATGTAACTCACAACAATAAGTTTTCACTCTTGTGTGATTTTTTCAACCAATATAAGCACCTTTCATGTGAACCCAGAAGTGACTATTATTTTCTCATTTTCATGGCTTAAATTCAAACTTCCATGTTAGTTTATTGAAAATTTTGAAAAAAATTGGTTGAATTTGAAATATCCTAATGTTAGATGAATTTATCATGTTTCAGTTATTTTAATCATCTTTTAAGGACAAAGCTAAAAATTTGTTTTATTCTTTGAGACCAAGATCAATTAGAACATGGCAGGAGATATTGAAACATTTTTTTTGATAAATTCTTTCCACCATATGAGACTCTTATTTTTAGATACCAAATTGTAAATTTTGATCAAACAAAATATGAGTATTTTACACAAAGTTAAGAGAGATTTAAATATTTGGTAACTTCTTGCCTAGGTCATAACTATAAAACTTCGCGTCTTATTCAATTTTTATGTGAGTTTAAGTTTTAAATGCGGCATTTTGTAAAAATAATGTGTAAAAGTAAATTTAGATAAAACTCATAAAGAGGCTTGGACTTATTTTGGTAATTTATTCAATAATTTACAATTTTGGATCCTAATGACTTCGGTGACACCAATTCTCAGACTAGAAAAGCTGATACAATAGAGCACTTTTAGGAATTGAAAAGGTTCAAGATGGTTGTGATACTTGTGAGATTTTGGAACATGCAATACATGATAATTTAAATATTTCAATTTCTATTGAGAAGCCACCTAGTGAAATAAGTGTTACAATTATAGCAAATATTAATTTAAAAAATTACTCAGAGTTGGGATGAACAGACGAACTTAATGTTAATAGTCTTTCTCATAGGCCTTCTAATTTTTCTACTACCATGTCTTCACATGAAAAGACTCTTAAGAAGCTGATGCAAATATTTGTGCTTTAGCAAATTTGAATTTAAAAATTAGACACTTTTGATCAATGATAATAGTGAAATTATTTTTGTTGATTACACCATGTGAGCATTCAAGTGATAATAGATAGAGTGTCTTGATCATTCAAAACCTAACTCTCACGATAGATTTCCAATAGCTTACACTTACTAGATAAGGACATATATATTAGCATGTTAATCTGTATACATGATCCTTATCTGGATAATTACAAAAAGAAAAAAGGCCAAACTTTCTACATGATTCTTATCTGGTTAAATACAACAAATGAAAAATGGCCAACTCTCTTGACGTCTGGCTATAAATACGGTAAACTTAACCAAATGCTTTTAAGTAGTTGTAGGTACACATGGCTCTTAGTTGGAGGGTGTTGATCTTTCGAGGTGATCTCTTTCCTTAACTTTATGTATCTATTATCTTTCTGTATTTTCTCTTCCTATGCCATTGAAAACAATGTCACTCAAGTTTTGGGGGGAGGGGGAGAATTAAAACAATTGATGACGAACTTGAAAATTGGGTATTTAATCATATTTTTGAGTTGGTGATAGTTTACGATTTGTAGACGTTTCAAATATTAAATGGGTTCAAGTTATGATTTGAAATTAGTTGATTGAATTAAAATTTTGAATTACATTGTTGACAGGGTAGTATTAGTCAATTTTGTTTAACATGTCATGACTAGCATTTCACCATTTGTTTATATACTTTTACATATGCATAGTCACGCACTCAGTAGAGTTTAAACCTAATCTTTCTACACTTGTGGTTAAAGTCCTACCATACTTCGGATATCTTGTGATTGAGTGATTCTTCCTCCCTTAAAAAGTATTGTATGTATTCCCAAGCTACTCACTAGGTAATCGGGCCTCTGACCTAATTCAAGCGCGAGTGTTCACAATAAAAGGTGAGCAATATTCGAAAAATTTGTCCAAATTAAGCTACTCACTGAGTAACTGTTCCTCCAATCTAATTCAAGTAGGATTACTTGCGTCGAAAGAGGAGCAGGTTTCAAAAGATTTGTCCAAATTACTATGCCTTCCACTAAGGGCATGGTCATCTTGCGGGCATTTTATTCGGGTGCGTTCGAAGAACGATGCGTTGGATATCTATTATTTTTAGAAAAATACTCTTTTCATTTTAAAACAGAAATCCAAGATATCCAAATGCATTTTTCGAAAAATGAAGTCGCCACTTAATTTTTGAAAAAAACTAAGAAAAACAAAAGGAATGTCACATATCTTTTTTCTAATGTAACCAGAAAAAAAGAGCGTTCGGGAACTAAGGTACGAAAAGAGAAGGTGTTAAGCACCCTTTTCGCCTAATTGTAAAGTTAGCCTCTACTTTGTCAATGTTGATTCTTGTTTTAAAATTTTCAAAAATAACATATACAGAACAAGAGGTTAAAGAGAGTTCACACATAGACAAACAATAAAGAAAAATCCTAACTACAATATATATATATATATATTAATGACTATAATTAAGTACCATTATTTTCGTGCTAAATTTTTAATTAAGTAGTATATTTAGGTATGTAACGGCCTTAACCGAAAGTTTATTAATGTAATTACTATTTTTAAATGAATATAATTATGTCTTATTATTTTTGCCTTTACTTATGTAATTTATATATGTAATGTTTGTAACAAACGGAAGATTAATTAACATATTTATAATAATTATTTTTTTTCTTAATGGGTATCACATCAAAAACTGAGTAGATCAATCTTTTAGGGCCAAACCTCGTGTTTGAGATGACCGAGAAAGTAAGACTAATTTGGCAACATTACACAAATATGACAAAAGAGTTATGCTAATCAACAGCACAAACCCCTAGAGTTTGAGGTTAGACATTATGTTTTCTTCAAGATCCAAACCCGATGAGAAGTTATGCATTTTGACAAGAAAAGAAAGCTCTAACCCCAATAAATTGAACTATTTGAGATTTTGCAAAAGATTTATAGTAGTAGCTTATCTATCAGCCCGACCCCACAGATCGCAAGAGTTCATGATGTATTTCACAGAAGTACGAACCTAACCCTTTCCACCTCCTTAACTGGGAAAGAGAAAACATGGACAAGGATGCGACATACGAAAAAGGCTAGTAGGAATCTTAGATTGGCTAGAGATGATTCTATAAAAGAAGACTAAACCACTCGACTTAGTTTTATTGTGACACCGAGGCATTGAGAATCAACCTAGGAGCACGAGGACGCTATGCGAACAGATCACTCACAATACTTTTCAGAAGAAAGTACACTACAAAAATTTTGTGGGAAAAATTTATTTTAAAGGCAGTAGATTGTGACAACCTGATTTTTTGTAAAAAAAACAATAACAATAATAAATAAATGAATAAATAAAAAAATAAATAAACAACTAAATAATGATGGAATAATAATAACAAAGAAGTCAATATAATAATATACGTGTTTCTGTGCTTACAAAATAAATGAATAAATAAATAAATAAATAAATAAAAATTGGTTTGTTTTCATACACTCATTTTGTGTAGTTTTTTGCCCTAATATTTTTCATGGATTTTGAGGGAAGCCTATCTAGCCCAAAATCCTAGTTGGGTCAACTAATTCATTCTTTAAGTCCAATTTGAACCACAAAACCTAATTTTTGATAATAAACCCAATAACCCAATAAAGAGCCATTTTGCCAACTCGATCTCTTCTTTGAGCCGAACAAGGCCTTAAATATATTTTAATTACCAAGTCTAAAATTTTATAAAACTAAATTGATTTAAATAAAATATGTATGTGACTCAAATTATTTATATAAAAAAAATTGTGTACACTAGTTTGCAATTGAAAATCTTATTTGAAAAATTCCTACAAAAAGACTTATTATGACACATGTTTTTTTTGTATATGTATTAAATATTAAAATAATATTTTTAAACTATAAAAAGTAATGCGTCGATCATAAAATTTTAATTTAGTACAATTCTATGGAAAAAGTAAAATTTTTTATACATTAAATCGATTTTAAGCACACTTTTCTTAAACAAAATAGTATAATTATATCCTTGGACCATTATTATATTAATATATACTTATAAAATCAGATTTGGGAGCATAAAAATCCCCATGGCTGGTCACCCTAGCGCGCGCACACACAATCTCGTGTTGTTAACTTTATGTCATAATGCATGCACCCCAATTGGATTGTCCAACCACCTTTAATCATCAAGGCTTGCAGTACATCTTTTCTATATAATTCAACTCCTACTTCAACTGTGAGATCCTGACTCATTTTTTTTATAATTTTTTTGACGCGTATTTTCCTTTTTCAGTTTTAAATGTTTATATGCATTTTAATGCATGATTGGGATTAAATATACATGCAGGATTGGTTTCTAGGGCAGTAGGGTGTTGCGGTGCAAATTTCAAAAAAATTTTATAAAAAAATATTTTGGAGGCCTATAAATATCTGGAGTTAGATATTTTCAAAAGATATTTTTAAAATTTCTCTAGTAGTTTTCTTTTTCTCTCTGTCTTCTCTCTAAGTTCTTGGGGGCTCGGGGCTCGGGGCTCAGTTTTCGACGATCCAACAGCCGATCCTTGTTATTGGCACAGTGGGCTACGCGTCCATCCGAACATAATTTTATTCTGGCGAAGCTCGATTTTGCACGTGATTCGAGGCGTTGAGTTTTTAACTCACCGAGATAGAATCCTAGACTCTCATGTCTTTATAAGGGTGCTACGTGTAATCATGTGTGTTTTTAACGGTTGGATTTCATTAGATCTGAGTTTGTTTCAAGTTGGGTTTTTGGGTTAAAAACTATTTTTTGTCGATTTTGGTGGATGAAATCGGGTGTTTCTTTTGAGGTCTTGGTGTTAGGCCTGGCCGTGTGTGTGTCCGAGGGTGTTGGATGGGAGTCTGAAGGCTTTGATTCGAGGTTTGGAGGGCTAAAACTATCACGTTCCAAACTCCAGATCACGTGAAACACCCGCAAACAACCAACCTGAGAAAATACTCTCAAATAAAACTATACATGCATTGTATATAATCGCCAAATGGCATACATTACACGTTTCTAACGCCGAAAAAATATATTACAACATACATGTAACAGAAAAAATAAAAAGAAAAACTACAGCTCTTCCGCCTATCCAGCCATCCCCGGATCAACCTACGTGACCGGTACCTGAAGAAAAATAAATCTCACACCGTGAGCCAAAGCTCTGCAGGAACTAGACAAGCATGCAGTATAAGCTAAACATGCTAGAAAAATGATGTGTAGTTTTAGACTTTCTTTCAAGCCTTCAAACAGTTTTCACATGCAAACGAAAAAGCGATGATATAAATCATCTTTTGACTCACTCACAGGAGCCTTGAAAACAATTTGAAAACTGTTTTTAAATCGAGATTCACACGACTCTTAAAATAATTTGAAAACTGGTCTATCTGTCCCACAATGCAGTTCATGCAATCCATGATACATGCAACTGGCCCTCACACACCATAGCTACAGTCCTAATACTGAGATAAAGATCCGTACTCATATACGCATTTTTGGGATAAAACTGTATACTACGGGGTAAAACCACAAACCACGGGGTAAAACCACATACTTTACCATAAGCCACGGGGTGAAACTGCCTACCACGGATTATACCACGGGATAAAATCGCATACTTTACCGTAAGCCATGGGATGAAATCGCCGACCACGGATTATACTACAGGATAAAATTGCATACCACGGGATAAGATCGCATACCACGGGATAAGAATGCATATTACAGGATAAAATTGAATACTACAGGATAATACTGAACATTACGGGATAACACCGAACATTACGGGATAACACTGAATCAAAACATGCATACTAAACCAGGATTTAAATGGATAAAGCCACGTACTGCCACTACGTTACACAAACCATGTCACATGCTACACATGCGACTCACACCGCCCTTGCAACCCATGCAACATGCATCACATGCATCCGTTCCTCATATTCCACATAACCATGCCTATAAAACTTTTAAGTTTTAAAGCATGCAACCACGGTACACGTAACGATACCAAAATTATGTAATCCATTTACATAATTCGTACATAAATAAACAGTTATAAATGCAGATAATCATGTATAACAATACATTACGACGCCACCCGTCAAAATATCACCCGAACAACCCGTCCACACACCGGGACAACTAACTCCTAACCCGGAGGCCAACACCTGAACCTCCCATAGAATGGTTCTTACCGAACCCGCCTTTAAACTGAACCACGGACCCACACGTCCCACATATAACCAGCACGCACACAACCGTGCCCCGACAATCCGCATCTAACTATGTCCGTCATCCCCGAGGACAACACCTAAACGAATGCCCAAAGCCACGACATGACTCCTAAAGCCACAACTCGACCAACCGAACCCCAAAAAGAATCTAATAATATTTTAATTGATTAATCCCATAACTAGCCAATCGAATACCATTGAAACCCAATCGAAAACCAAGAACCAACCACCAAACCACCAACACAAAATTGCCTAGGTCCAGTCGACTTGACCCCAACCCTTAGTTGACTGAACAACACACTAGAACCTCGCCAAAAATGCCTCAAAACACTGTCCAGTCGACTGGACCGAAGAACCCAGGCTCCAGTCGACTGACCCCACGGTCCTGTCAACTGAACTCAAGTGAGAACTGGTTCTGAGCTACGGGTTTTGACCTCCAAACCCCGATTCGAAGCCTCCAAACTCCCATCCAACACCTTCGGACATACACATGCCCAGGCCTAACACCAAGACCTCAAAAGAAACACCCGACACCTGATTCCATCCGCCGAAATCACCGAAAAATGGTTTTTAAATCCAGAAACCCAACTTGAAACAAACTCAGATCTATAGCGATCTAATCGTTAAAGACACACACGATTACACGTAGCACCCTTATAAGACATGAGAGTCTAGGATCCTACCTCAGTGAGTTAAAAACTTGACGCATCGAATCACGTGCAAAATCGAGCTTTGTCAGAATAGAATTTCGTCCGGATGAACGTGTAGCACATCGTGCCAATAGTAAGGATTCGCTGTCTGATCGTCAGAATTCGAGCTCTAGGCCCCCGAGAAGTTAGGAGAAGGCATAGAGAAAAAGAAAAAAACTTAGCGGAGAAGTTTGAAAATATCTAACTCCAGATATTTATAGGCCTCAAAACTATCCTTTTTTTGAATTTTTTTGAAATTCGCACCGCAACGCCCCACGGCCCTAGGAACCTTCCTTGCATGCGTATCTAACCCCGATCATGCATCAAAACACATTTAAACATGCAAAAGTAAAAATGCTAAACGCGCGTCGAAAAACACCAAAAAAAAAATGGGTTAGAGTTTCACAACTCTATCTCCCTTAAAGGAATTTTGCCCCTGAAATTCAACTCAAGGTCAAAACAATAAATCGTCGATCGCAATCGGCACAGGTACACGAGATGGTTAGCCAAACCGTTCCTAGGATATAGTCAAACAAGGTCAGGCATCCTAAACAATGGCCAACTATCTCAAAGATACGGGATCTACAACTCACCCCAACCTCACATCATCACCAGCCACTGCCTCAACACAGCACACCACCCACGGAATCCATCACCAACTCCCAAACAGATACAATAAAGAAACTATCCCAAAGTCAGCATGGTAATAGCCCGAACTCAAGATACGAATAAAAAAGAAAGAACATCTCAACTGGCCCGATCCCTTAACTTTTTGATCCCGAGACCCGGGAACGAGAGGGAAACGCACAAGCATATATTAAAATCTGAATATTGAGGTTAAGAACTCAAGATTATAAGCTCAAATTGTTTAAGATAAGAGATAAGCTCGAAAAGTCAAGAAACGAACCTATGTGAAAAATACCCAAATTTTCTCCTAGAATTAAATAAATAAAATTATTTTATATATATATATATATATATATATATATATATATATATGCACTCAAGTGGCTAGCCACCTAGGAAATTGTGCCAAACTTGGTGGCCAAGTTTCATTAAACTCAAGTTAATATAAAAGTAACTAATGTTAGTTAACCCATAGTTAAGAAAACTTCCTAGAAAGCTTCTTATATGACTTTTGGCTATAAAAAGAGACCCAACCCATCCTTTTTGTTCAATAATTTCGTGCATATAGAGAGGGAGAGAGAGAGAAAAGAGAAGAAAGAAAAAGAAAGAAGAAGAAAGGAGGAAGAAGAAGAAGCATGAAGCTAAGAGTACCCATGGAGCATGAAAGCTAAGTCCTTGACCCAAATAATCAAAGAATGATCTATATAAAGTAAGAAAGACTTTAACACATCTGATTTTACACCTATCAAACATCTCTTCCATCATTTGAAAACACCAATTAAAGATCAAGAATCGAATATGAATCGAAAAAGCGTCATGGTAAGATTTTAGGACTGTTTTGGTGTGGCTGTTGTGTCTTGAAGTTTTTATGAGATTTTCTAATGGATCCGTGGCATGAAAAGGTTCTGGAATTGACATATTTGAGTGTAAAAAATATGGATGTAAAGGAAATGAACCAACCATTAACACACATGATGCTAGGAGACTAGATCTAAACATGGCCTGCAATTTGAGCCTTTCAACCTTTTTGTTATGAGATTTGAAATATCATAACTCAATATAAAAAATTAATCTAAGCATGATTTTTATGTCCAGAGTTATCTTTTTTTGTTATCTTTAATCCAAAATTTGTTTGAACTCATTTGAGTAAGTATAACTCGAGATATTGTAATTCTACCAAAGTGTGTCGGTTTTAGACCAGTCAACAGTGCAAACCAAAAAGCCCTAGTTTACAATGAGATCCGAGTTTTGGCCAAAACATGAAAGTTGTAGATAACATGTATATCTATGTACCCACCAAAAAAAGAATAGAATAATGAGTTTTGATAGGTCAAAACTCCTTTGAAAGTCTCTGTTGAGTTTCAGCCTCCAAGAAACATTCTGTCACATATTTTTGTGTAGCCCAAAATCTCTATTTTTAGTTACCTATTCCAAAAGTGGCCTACATAAACATTGTAGCTAACATATTGAAGTATTTTATACCCAAAATTAAGACCTTAAATCCTTGGGATGATTCCCCAAAACCGTTTTAAACCCTCTGTCCAAAACCGGCTCTGTTGAGTTTTGGTGGCTGACAGAACCTACTTTTTAAAATGGCCAAAACGTCTAACTTGTTTCAAACAACTAACCTTAGCTCTAAACATGAAAATTGTAGGGGACATGTTGAAATAGAACATACTAAAAAATGGACCCATTTGGACTTAATTTGATACTAAAAAAGCGAGAGCAACAGAAGCATAAGTTTGGGTAAAATCTGGAGAAAGTGCTAAACCGTTTTTGCTTAGGGTGAAATGTTCACCCTTTTGCCTTAGGATTTGGTCTTGGTGTTAAACATGAGAGTTGTAAAAAATATTTTTATCTAAATGGTGTTTAAAAATCATAATTCGATTCCAAGTCTAAGTACCTCAAGATGCTGCGGTACTTTGAAATTTAACGATTTGGAAGAGAATAACAAATGGTTAAATAAAATCCTTAAACAAGTGAAGGATTGGGCAAGCGCGTAGTACCCCTTAAACCTAAAAAAAAAAATAATCACGGTTCCAAAAATCAAAAAAACATTCCACTGTTAGAATCATTTTAGTTTCACCCTAAATGGGGAGGATACCGTGATTAACGGTCGAGTCGTGTTTTGCTTGTTAGGCTCGAAGGTTGTAGAACCTAGGGGTCCTGCTTAGCTTGCCAGGGGAGGCTCAGTTCATACGTATATTATGCAAGGTGAGAGTGCTTAGCCATTATCTTAAACTTAAGTTATCTAAATGATGCATGAAAATGCTTTGAAGCGTATATTTTGAACTACGACCAGTTTTGATAATTGCATGAACCTGTTGTTTTCAAATGTCATGATATCTTTAATTCAAGTGTGCTATCTATGCTATTTTGAGCTAGCATGATATTATTATGAAACTATTGTTAATGTTGTGTGGTTGTTCTAAAGTGCCAAATTACAAGAATTTTTGGCGCTTTTATATCCCTTTATAAGGGAGGTTACCCAACTATGGGTTTTTCATTTATCCCTATAGGGGAGGTTTCCCGTTGAGCAGGGATTTTTTCTTTAAAGGCATTGCGGGTTAAGTCCCGGACAACACATGCCACTCGTGCTTGGTGGAGAGTGACCCTCATTCCATCACGTTGCTATCCGTGCATTGAGAATTGAGATTACGGTACCGTCAAAACTCCCGGTCGTGAGGTTGACGACTACATGGGCACTGTTGGGGTTTGAGTTTAGATTTGAGAAAGTGGTAATGTATTTTAAATTTATGGCGGTTGAGCCAGGAACATATTTCTGTTTGTAATAATGAGAAGGTTCTATATAATCTATGATATTTTCATATTCAAGCAAATGCATTAGTTTCTATAATTTCGTGAAAAATGTGATAAACTATTTCTAGAAAGAGTTTTCAGTTATCCTTAACTAAGTAACTGTCTTTTCTGTTCATGATAATGCTAAGTACGCTTTCTTCTAACCTATGTGGTTGCAGACACCAGGAACGGCTAAGAGTTGGTCCACCACAAGCGTCATCGAGTAGTTTTGGTTCTAGTGTTGGAAATCGTTTTGGCCAGTCTTTCTTTTGTTTAGTTTTAGTGTCGGCAAAGCTTCATGTATAAGATTTGAAGGTTTTTAACCTTTTGGAAGTAATGTATGCCTTGGGATGGTGAATCCCTAGTGACTCATGTTTACCTCTTTTGATATTAAGATATTTGTGGCTGTTTAAGTTTACTCTTTGTCTATCTCTTGGGCCGCCAGTCAACGGTGGGATCTTATCCCTTTGTGTAGAATTAGTCCCTTGCGGGAGCAGGGTCTCACAAGCATACTTAGAAAGTACATCTGCTCGCTGAAGGCATATCTGCATCCTCTGGCATGATCGGTGCCTTAGAAGAACTAGGAGCTATGAGGGAATACACTCGGGGTACTATCGCTCTGCCCTGTCCACCATAACTCGGCGCTGTTGGCTGTCGCACCGACTGAACTAACGTACTCCCACCTGCCATCCAGGAAGTCTGAACTGTAGGATACTGCTGTTGCTTCTGCATATACGAACCCTCTGGTGTGCCCACTATACTCGGTGCACCCTCTCTCTGGGGACAAGTCCTACAAATATGTCCCGTTTGACCACATCCAAAACAAGTAGGCGGCCCTCACCCTTGTGACTGATTCGGTATGGAACTCTGAGCCTACCTCAACTGTGGGTCCTGGTATTGCCTCGGTTGTGGGCAATCTAGCACACGATGCCCCGGCTATCCACGTCGATAACATCTGACCTCCCTCTGCTCTGGCCTCCCCGACAAAGTCACTGATGGTGCTGGAGTAGAGAACTGATGTCCTCTAGATGGATGAAAGCTAGGACCAGAGGACCACTGCCTCTTGCTAGAATGCCCACCTGTCTGCGCCTCTGTCCCACCTTGAGGTATCCTGGCCTCCCTGGAAGCTCGAATCTCAGTTATAGTGTTCTCCACCCTCACTGCTGCCTCCACCAGCTCTGTGAATACACAAAGTCCCATCGCAACCACATGCTCCCTGATTGCTGGCCTCAAGCCCCGCTCAAACCTCATAAATTACAGCTCGTCTGTGCTCACCAACTCCGATGCAAATCGGGACAAGCTCGTAAACCTAGCCTTTTACTGCATGACGTCCATCACCTCCTGGGTAAGAGTGTAGAACTCCTCCCTGTACAAATCTCACTTCGAAGCCGGGAAGTATTTCTCTAAAAACACTCCTGTAAAAGCTGCCCACGTAACTCCCATAATGGTCCTAGCATACTTCCACCACGCATGAGCAGCACCCCTCAGCGAAAAGTAGCAAAATAAACCCGCAACTCGTCCTCCTCAATCTGTAACGTGTCAAGAATCGGCGTCACCAGCTCTAACCACTCTGTCGCCACAATAAGATCAGGGTCTTCAGCAAAGGTAGGTGAATCCATGCGCCCGAACTCCTGCATCGCTACTGTAGCCCTCGCCTCAGGCACTCCCTCTCTCTCCCTAACGATCTCAACTCTAACCAGCAGCTGGATAGAACCCGCCAGCACACGCAACAACTCTATCGCGTCCATCGATCCCAGGGGAGCATTTGCATCCCCAGCATCAGGGATAGGAACATCTCTTTGGGCAACACCACGGCTACGGCCTCGCCATCTCCTCACAGACATCGCATCTATATGAAAAAGACAGAACATGAGATACAGCACATAGCATAAACCACATAAGCATGCTAACACATAGCCACATAGGTTCATGCTAAACAAAACTCCATATATCAAGGAGAACCAACAAGAATGACACGTCAATCTGGATAACCTACTCAAATTTCCTACTAGAAATCACGTCAGCTAAACGCGTTTCTAACTTGGCTCCCAAGTTTGTTAACCTAAACGCCCAAAGACAAGACGATCACTCCTAAGATTCAACCCCCATGCTCACATATACACATCATTCACATATAACCCGCTTGCTATCACGTTCATGTTATCAAAACATCTAAACACATGCAATCAAACACACGTAATCAACCTCACACGGAATACACCCTCTTCCCACGGCTCTTAGGTATTCGAACCTAGAGCTCTGATACCAAGTTGTCACGCCCTAAACTCCGGGTCACGTGAAACACCCACAAACAACCAACCCGAGAAAACACTCTTAAATAAAGTCATACATGCATTGTATATAATTGCCAAACGGCATACATTACACGGTTCCAACACTGGGAAAACATGTTACAACATACATGTAACAGAAAAAATTAAAAGGAATACTACAATTTTTCTGCCACTCTAGCTAACTCCAGATCAACCTGCGTGACCGGTACTTGAAGAAAAGCAAATCCCACACCGTGAGCCAAAGCACAGCAGGAACTAGACAAGCATGCAGTATAAGCTAAACATACTAGAAAAGTGAGGTATAGTTTTAGACTCTCTTTCAAGCCTTAAAATAGTTTTCACATGCAAACGAGAAAACGAGTATATAAATCATCTTTTGACTAACTCACAGGAGCCTTGAAAATAACTTGAAAACAGTTTTTAAATCACGATTCACACGACTCTAAAAACAGTTTGAAAACTGGTATATCCATCCCACAATGCAGTTCATGCAATCCATGATACATGCAACCGGCCCTCACACGCCGTAGCCACAGTCCTAACACTGAGATAAAGATCCGTACTCAGATACACATTTTCAGGATAAAACCGTATACTACGGGGTAAAACCATAGACCACGGGGTAAAACCGCATACTTTATCGTAAGCCACGGGATGAAACCGCCGACCACGGATTATACCACGGGATAAAACCGCCGACCACGGATTATAACACGGAATAAAATCGCATACCACGGGATAAGAAGCATATTACAGGATAAAACTGAACATTACGGGATAACACCGAACATTACGGGATAACACCGAATCAAAACATGCATACTAAACCAGGGTTTAAATGCATAAAGTTGCGTACTGTCACTACGTTACACAAACCACGTCACATGCTACACACGCGATTCACACCACCCTTGCAACCCATGCAACATGCATCACATGCATCCGTTTCTCATATTTCACATAGCCATGCCTATAAAATTTTTGAGTTCTAAAGCATGCAACCACGGTACACGTAACAATACTAAAACTATGTAATCCATTCACATAATTCATACATAAATAAACAGTTATAAATGCACATTGTAGACACCCCAATTTGACCCCGCCTAATCTTAGGCAAATCCGATGATAAAAATAAGTAGAATAGTGCCTCAGTTCAATTCTCGAGAAGTGATCCAAGCTCGATATTTGAACTCGGAACCTTCAAACCAATAAAATTTTGACGAACCATCGAAACTTGCTGCCCAAGTAAGGCGACCGCCAACTTTCATCATGGCGCCCGCTATAGAACTTTGTAGAAACCCTAGCCAAAAGTGGCGACCGCCAACTTCCATTGTGGCGACCGCCGTAGAACTTTGTGGAAACTTCAAAAAACATGGCGACCACTAACTTGCATTATGGCGACTGCCAACTCTAAATGGCCTGACGTGTCCCAAAACGTGGCAACACTTCCTTGGTTGAATTCTATAAATACCGTACCCCAGCATAAGTTTTCAGTACGAATTTTGAGTGATAGAGACTTTGCCGATACATCGAGCGATCCCAAACCCTGACGCCGAAGTCCTGTAAAAATACCGAGTCTCGAACCTCTAATACCTACATTGAAGCCTACATTGCATGGATTACCGCTCGAGGATTGACATGCCGAAGCACATTCCACAACTTGAGAATTTTCCGACAATCTAGGTACCCCGTTCAGATCTCCGATCTTTCTAAACTCCACTTTCTCTCTTTGGAGTGATCGGGTTAGAATTCAATTTCAAATCACATATTTCTTTTT
>JAOTRH010086808.1:0-16812 GCA_034768845.1 Heliamphora exappendiculata | reverse complement strand
CCCTCAAGCTGGAGCATATAGGTCGAGCATGTCCAACTTGGAAAGAAGTCGCTGGAAACTAAAAGTAGCTAACGGTTTGGTAAGAATATCACCCAATTGATTATCTGAGCGAACATAAGGAGTGATAATTTGCTTCGTCATCAGTAAGTCTCGAATAAAGTGGTAGTCAATCTTAATATGCTTAGTACGCTCATGGAAAACATGATTATTAGTAATAAAAATGGCTATTTGATTATCACAAAAACATCTCCATAGGACGAGAAGACGTAATGACAGTCCTGAAAAAGAAAACAATTCCAAAACATTTCAAATGCAGTATGAGCCATAGCACGATACTCTGTTTCAACACTAGAACGGGCAACAATATTATGTTTCATGCTACGCCAAGTGACAAGATTACCGCCAACAAAAGTATAATAGCTAGAGGTGAGCCACCTATCAAAGCGACTACAAGCCCAATCAGCATCACTAAAACCAATCACAAACAAATGATCAGATGGATGGTGTTAAATAATTACTTACGTCTTTTTGTAATTAGTTTGATGTCTTTTATATAAACACTGGTGTGGTGTAGAGGTTAAGTTAAGTTTCAATATTCTTCTAGTAAAATTCTCTCTCCTTCTCTCCTCTTTTAACCCTAAATCACTGCTTTACTCTTCAACTTGGTATCAGAGTGTCCCGATCCAGCCTCCTTTCTTCTCTTTTTTTCTCCTTTTTTTCTTCTTTGAATTCGTGTTTAAACCAAAAAAAAAAACCCAAAAAAAACCCAAAAAAAACCCCAAAAATTTCCCAGATGATCTACTAGTCCCAATCTATGCTTCCATGATTTTTTTCTTTTTTTCACGATCATTTGATATCTTTTTTTGAATTTTTTTCTGTTTTCGGCGCCTTTGAGTGTTCTTCGCAGCACACGTTTTTTGAGCCTGATTTGGGGATTTTTTGGTTCAATCTTTGGTTCAATTATAGTTCGATTTGGGTATTGCAATTCCATTTTTCAGTGTCTTTGTTTCTTGCTATCGACTTTGGCAAGCTATTGGCTTCATTTGGGATTTTTTGACATTATCTTAGCTTGTGGTCTGTTTGGGATTTGGCTCATTTGGCTTCTAGGTAGATTCCTTTGTGACGCGACTGCTGGTTTGCTCTTCTTTGGATTTGGCATCCTCTCATCTGCTTCGTTTACTATCACTACAGTACAGCCTTCTTCTGATGCTCTCTATCTTCAGCTTCGCCAGCTTGTTCGAACCTTGTGTCAAATTCTGCCACCCTCTTCTACTACTATCTTAGCTAATTCGGGTAAAATTGCATGTGTGGCTAATACTTCTCCATCTTAGATTATTGATTCCGGCGCTAGCTCTCGCATGTCTAGTAATCCTTCTCTTTTCTCTCATTTGACTCCTATTCAGCATCATATCGACTTAGTTGATGGCTCCTCTCAACCGGTTCACGGGCAAGGTGTCCTTCATCCCTCTCCTTCTTTGGCCTTACCTTCTAGTCTTTATATTCCTGATTTTTCTTTTAATTTGCTTTCGGTTAATCAACTCACTCAATCTATGCATTGTTCCGTAACCTTTTCTCTTACTTCTTGTGTCTTTCAGGACCTCAAGACCAAGAAGATGATTGCTTCGGGGCATGCGAAGGACGGGCTCTATTATCTTGACATTGACTCTGATTCTCTTTCACCTCTTTCCTCCGCCTTAAGTGCTACCATTTCACCTATTCAGTAGCACTTTCGCTTAGGCCATCCTTCACCAGCTAAGCTTAAGTTTGCCATCCCCAACTTACCTCCTACGTCCCGTTTCAAGTGTGAAGCATGTCAATTAGGCAAACATTACCGTAGTTCCTTTCCCAGTCGTAGCCATCATCGTCAGTCCGAGTCCTTCAATTCGGTCCATACCGACATCTGGGGTCCTTCTCAAACTCCGAGTACTAGTGAATACTCTTACTTTGTTATCTTTGTTAATGACTACTCTAGTATGACTTGGCTTTTTTTGTTAAAACACTGGTCTAAATTACCTCATGCTCTCTCTACATTCTACAATGAGATTTTTACTCAATTTGGCAATTAGCTTTTTTTTGTTAATGACGAAGCAAATTGTCACTCCCTATGTTCGCTCAGAAGATCAATTGAGTGATATTCTTACCAAACGGTTAGCTGCTTCGGGTTTCCAGCAATTTCTTTCCAAGCTGGGCATGTTTGATCTCTATGCTCCAACTTGAGGGGGAGTGTTAGATAATTACTTATATATGTTAGGATCTTTTTGTAATTAGTTTGGTGTCTCTTATATAAATGTTAGTGTGATGTAGAGGTTAAGTTAAGCCTCAGTATTCTTCTAATAAGATTTTCTTTCTTTCTCTCCTCTTTTAACCCTAAATCACTACTTTACTCTTCAACTAATGGTATAACAATCCATGACCTGGGACACGTTTCAAGTAATGAAGAATACGACAAACAGCATCAAAGTGTGGCTGACGAGGAACATCAAGGTTTTAAATATCGGTCATTACGTATCGTATCAGCCGATACATATCGGGATTTTGGGCCTCTGATACCGATATTTACCAATGTATCAGCCGATACTGTCTGATATCTACCAATATATAACCGCATTACCGATACCGATACGTCTTCCGATACGACGATTTAGAACCCTGAGGAGCATGTATAAACTGACTAACACCACCAACACAACATATGTTGTATCAGAACGGGTGACCGTAAGGTAGATTAACTTCCTAACAAGTCATTGATAACGACCAACATCTAGAAATGGTTTTCCATATTCAGCATCAAGCTTAAAGGTAGAATCCATAGGTGTATCAACTAGAGGAGCACCAAGCAACCCTGTCTCAGAGAGAAGATTAAGAGTATACTTACGTTGGGATAAAGAGATCCCTTAAGATGAACGGGCAACCTCAATCCCAAGAAAGTAACGAGGAACGCCTAAGTCCTTATGATGAAAATGATGAGCCAAATGACGTTTCAAAGCAGCTATACCAGTAGAATTATCACCATAAATAATGATATCATCAATATAAACAATCAACACAATAGTACCAGCAGAATAATGATGAACAAAAATCGAATGATCATATGTGGAAAGCCGAAAACCGTAAGCAATGACAACAGAACTAAAGCGATCAAACTAGGCACGAGGAGATTGCTTCAAACCATATAGAGCCTTACGCAAGTGACAAAAAAGATGCTCGCTGCCAGGCACAACATAACCAGTGGACTTATCCATATAGATCTCCTCCTGAAGATCACCGTGAAGAAACGCATTCTTAATGTCAAGTTGATATAACATCCAAGAGCGAGTAATAGCAATAGATAGAAGAATCCGAACAGAGTTAAGGTGAGCCAGTAAAGAAAAGGTCTCCAAGTAATCAATGTAGTAGGTTTGAGTATAGCCCTTAGCGACCAAACGCGCCTTAAGACGCTCAACAAATCCATCCAGGATGTACTTTACTATATAGACCCAACGACATCCCACCACTTACTTCTTAGGTAGAAGAGTGGTAAGCTCCCAAGTTTGATTCTTATAAAGGGCATGCATTTCCTCATCCATAACAAGTTTCTAGCCAGACATGAACACAACTTGCATGTAAAAAGTAGGAATAGAAATGGAAGGCAAAGTAAAAGTAAAGGAATGAAGATAAGATGACAAACGATCATAAGATACAAAGTGAGCAATGGGATGTTAGGTCCATGTACGTTTACCTTAACGCAAAGCAACCAGTTAGTCATCAGAACTAGGAGTAGAGGAGATAGGAACCTCTATCGGAGAAGATGAAGAATCAAGGCTATACGAGATGATGGGCCTATCTCGAAATCGCTGATAAACTTGTAAAGTTGGGTTATAGGGGGAAGAGGATGACATAGGGAGAGGTAGAGGAAGAGTATGAGAAGAGAAAGACTCCCTCACAACAACAGATAAGATCAGAAGAAAGTTGGTTACCTGAGAAAGTGAAGAATAGAGTGGATTCAAAGAAGGGCACATCAGCACTCAAATGTATCATCAAGACTCGGATGATAACACTAATATCCATTTTGAGTATGAGAGTATCCAAGAAAAATACACTTACGTGCCCGATGGGATAATTTATAGAACGAGAAACAACCGAGAAGGGAAGGTGAATGGGTTCGAGGAAGAAGGGATGGGTTTCGAGAAAGAGAAAAAACAGGAGAGTTTCGAGAGAGGGAAAGGGAAAGTGATGATTTTAAAAGAATGGCCTGATGTTCTGGGAGAATGAAAGGGGTCGTTTCCTGGGTTTCATGTGAGGAAAGGAGGAGGGAGATGAGAAGGGGTGGGATTTAGAGTTGAGAATGAGGTTACAGTAATGGGACTATATTTAAGGGAGGGGAGAGATGGGGTGACTAAATCCCCTGTATTTAAAGGGATTTAAGTATCGACCATCAGGGTGTCCCGACTTACTTGACCGAGTGACTCGAGTCACTTGAGTGACCCGACTGAGTCACCCCAGGGACTTCCCAAGATTGGCACAAACATTTCCTTAGCCACCAAACCACATGTCTCCTAACATCCCATCAAAAAGAACATTATACTCCGCCATCTTTTAGCTATAAACTGTCTGTCATCTTTGGGATTACTTACTCAATCTCTGTGAAGCTTTTAGACGTATAGTTTGAGCTATATATCAGTATAGTTTGTGATATGCATCTCAATCATATAGTCTGTGTTATATCAGTGTAGTCACATAGTCTGTGCTATTAGGTGTCACTCAGGGTGTCGTTGCTTCACGATCTTAAAGCCTTCTCCCTTGAGGAGTTTTGTTCTCAAGGATACGTCAACCCCTCTTGGTAGAGGCAAAAATTCTAGATTATCCACATCAGTGGTCGAGGTTGAGTGACTTAACCAAGCGACTCAACCGGAGCGGCTCAAATCGAGTGGCTCGACCTGAGTAACTAACCCGAGTGAATGGGCGGGCTCAAACAACTCTTCGAGGAACTAAGGTGTTTTTTTCTAGATGGGGAGTGTGGATAAAGAATTTGCTCGTTGTCAAATATGGGTACCTACAATGAGCAATCATAAGAAAGCAAAAATATACATGGTTTGGTAAGGTGCCTACGTCCATGGGCAAGGAGAAGATCAAATCCACTATCAACAAAACGGATTACAAGTTTTCTCTCACTCTCTGGCCTTAAACTAAGCCTTCGTATGTTAAGAATTCTTCACAAAGGGTTTAGGATTTACTGAATATCAATAGGGCCCACAAAACAAATAAAAAATCATAATTTGCGCACCCCCAGCACAGCAGACTATCCAGACGCCCTTGGCTCTATCCAAGCACTATTGAACAAAAGATTTTCGACGCCACCTCCGTTTGAACGCCCCCTACCGCTTTCCGGACAGAATCCTCCAAAAACTTTATTGTCTTAGATCATTCGGACGGCCATCACCACCACCTGGACACAATGCTCCATCCAAAACCCATCAGGGCACTCCGTGAGCTCTGTCCAGCGAATTCCCTCAATGGAAATTTGGGGCAATCCTCAATAGAAGTTTTACTAATTGTTTGGGCCAAACTTTGAAAATCATGATAATGTAACTGTATTCCTAGAAAGGTGGCGATGGAAATTTAAATAATAGGGAGTTGTTATGAATAGAGTTCCAAGTTACGCATTAAAGAAGAATTAAATGGGGGGGGGGGGGGTACACGTGGCGTAGGAAAAGGTTTTCAAATACTTGA
Organism: Heliamphora exappendiculata; assembly: GCA_034768845.1. Taxonomy (NCBI): domain Eukaryota; kingdom Viridiplantae; phylum Streptophyta; class Magnoliopsida; order Ericales; family Sarraceniaceae; genus Heliamphora; species Heliamphora exappendiculata. The sequence goes on along the minus strand of JAOTRH010086808.1, from coordinate 11,103 downwards.
AATGGATAAAGAGAAACAGATGGCTAGAGAATATGGATACTTGACACGTCATCTCGAAAATGGGTCAAAGGAGAAATCATTCGTTGGAGCAAAAAATGGAGATAATCAGGACGTTTTGTTACACTGATGGCTATAAGGGCAAAATCAGCCAAGAGAGAAAGACACACATCCATCACATATCAAAGCCCAGAGCTTATTTTAGTTTCTTATCTTGTAGTTACACATCTTTCCATTTATAGTCCAAATCCATTATTTTATCTTTAGTCCGTCTCAGTTTGTAGGGTTAAATTTAATTTTCATTCTTATTAGAAGTAGCTTTAGCCGTTGTTTCACTTTATATTTATTCAATACAAAGTCATTTCCAATTTAGTTTCAATTTTAGTTCATTCGTCCCGTAAGTTTTATTCACTTTATTCAAAAGACACTTGGAAATTGTTTAAAGTCGTCTTTCTTGGGACAAGTATCGGGCCAATAGATTTTTCTTTAAGCTACACACAATTCGGCCTGGTTTAGAGTCAGGTTAGCACAATTCCAATCACAATTGAACGCATTCGTCCTAACATGCCCACAATATCATTAAGTCCTTAACATATTTCAGCGCGAACGCCAACAATTTTTTGGCACGCCCGGTGGGACCCAGGTGACAGTGAGAGGCAAATGGCCGGGAGAGGTCGGGGAAAAGCTGTTGTTGGTCAAAATACAGGAAATTTGAAACCTTGAAGGGTTATTTCCAAGAATCTAACAAGGAGTTATCACAATCATTAACCGTGCCAATACATGATTTAACTTTGACGATCAGACAAATGATGGCTCTTATTAATGAGAAGGTTATAATGTCTATTCCTGTAGGGCATAGTGGGGGAGTGAACCAATAGGCGATGGGTCAGCCTCCTCCAATACCTCATAATCAGCTATTCACAGTCCCACCCAATGGACAAATGGCAAGTCCTTGGAGAGATCCTAACCCGTTATTTGCTGGCACTAATCAAGAACCCAGGGGGCAACCTTCAATAAATCTCGAAAATTTCAATCATCTGCCACAACAATTGAATCTTCCCATTAACAGAGAACAAATTATAAACATTGTGCAAGAACAATTTGGACCGGCCCTCAGGAGGATCGGCAAGCCAGTTTACCAAAAGCCATATCCAAATGCTATTGACAAGATGTATGAGTTCCATAGAGAATATAGGGTCCCGAAGTTCGTGTTATTTTCAGGAGAAGACCATTATTCCACTGTTGAGCAAGTGCCTAGATTCATGATCCAGTGCGGGGAAGCAAACGTAATGATTTTTTGAGACTCAAACTGTTTACCAATTCTTTAACTCGTACGGATTTTACTTGGTACATAAATCTTCCACCTAATTCAATCCGAAGTTGGCCTCAGTTGGAAGAATTGTTCCACCAACAGTTCTATAGGACAGAACCATAAATCACCATGGCGGATTTATCCAGAATGTACCAATTACCAGGAGAATCCGTCATTGTTTATATCTCTAGGTTCAAGAAGGCTAGATTCAAGTGTAAGGTTGTACTCCTAGAGACCGAATATGTTAAATTAGCGCAGAACGGTTTAGACTTTGAGCTTCGGAAGAAATTTGAAGGATGGAGTTTAGAGACCAGTTTGAACTGGCAGCCCGAGCAGTGCGATATGAATATATATTGCGCGAAGAGCAAGACAGGAAAGCAGCCTCAAAGGGGACGTATTATCACGATCCAAACTACGCTGTGGCTTCGGACACCCAGTACAATTCGGAGGTGGCAGTCGCTGAAATCATCAACAAGAAGCCTTATGTCTGCAAGGCTTTTGTCAAAGTAGAGCCAACTAAGTCTCAAGGTTCTTTGGCATCCGCAAAGATTAGTAGAACCTACACATTTGACATTACAAAGACGGAACAGATTTTCGACCACTTACTTGCGGACAAGATGTTCAGATTCTCAGTACGTCACAAGATTTCACCTCCGGAGGAACTCAAAAAAAAAGAATACTGTAAGTACCATAATTCCTAGAATCATACTACAAATAACTGTATTACTTTCAGGAATGACATTCAAGACAGGATAGACAAAGGAGAGTTTAGGTTCCCTAAGAAAGAGTAGGCTGCAATGGGAATAGATACAGATCCTTTTCCAGAACAATTGGCAACAAACATGGTCATGATTGATCTAAAAGAGTGTCCCAAAACAGAAGCCAAGAAGACAGGAGAAGTTAGCAGCGGGATTCACAATGAGGAAGAGGATTCCAAGGCTATTCCAGTCCAAGATGTCTGGTGGGATCAGTAAATAATTCACACAAGAAGGAAGAGAAGTTGTTCACAGGAACACCATATTTGTAAACAGTGTACACAAAAAGAGCCTGAAAGCAGCCAAGTCAAGAAACAGAGTCAGCCCAGAAGACCAGATGTAAAGAAGGAAAGATGATCAATTTTTCAGCGCTTACAGCTCCCGGAGGGCAGACCACCAATCTTTCAAAGCTATACCAGACAAGAATGATCAAGGACAGTGAAACCACCCTTGTCACCACCAGGACAGTGGGTGAGAGTTGCACACCCAAAGTTCCCTCAACAAGAGAGAACCCTATCCAGGTTACAGAAACGGAGGACGTAGAGGATAAGACAGGTTGATTGAAGGACGGAGGAAGCAGAGGTAATCAAAGACCGTTTGGATGAAAAGAGAAGAAGGGCGGTGCAATTCCGAGAGAAATCGGTGTTCGAGTATAGGCATAAGAAGATTCAGGAGAAAACACATGGAAGAATTCAGAATCAGCTGAGCTCTAGCAGGTTAGTCCATATAAATAAAGGAAAAGAACCAATGATTTGCAAAATGGTATTTGTCTTTCCCAAAGATTTCATGGCTAAGGAAGGACATCCTTCTTCCATAGAGGGGGACGTTGAAGAACATGAAGGTACGGTAGATATTTTACCAGAACCCGCCAAGAAAAAACAAGATCCACTTTTAATACTGAAAACTTAGGAAGGTGAACCTGCACAGAGTGTCGTTCTCAAAAGACCATCCAAGGAAATAACGCAGCATATTCGGCCTTGATACATAGCCGGGCATATTGACAGAATACTGATTAGTAGGCTTTTAGTAGACAACGGTTCTGCAGCAAATTTGATGCCCAGAACCATGCTCAGAAAAATTGGGAAAACTGAACAAGATCTACTACCATCGAACGCGAGCATATCAGATTTTGCTAGAGGGATAACATCATCCCAGGGAATTATCGTGGCCAATCTCACGGTGGGAAGTAAGACTTTGACTACTCCTTTCTTTGTGATAAATTCTCGTTCAACTTACAATCTATTGCTTGGGAGAGATTGGATTCATGTATGTATGGCAATAATGTCAACGCTGCACCAATGTTTGGTATTCTAGAAGCATCAAGATATTGAAGTAGTTTGGGCAGACCGACAGCCTTTCATAGCATCAGCTAATCATGCTGAGGTGAGGTTATATGATGACCACATCGGACCTATGAAGGTGACAGGCCTGGACAAGGCAGGTTGTCCAGTGGCAGTGACGTTATCTAACAAAACATCAATGGAGATCTTGAGAAGAATCTATAAACAAGTGATCAGCCCCCATATTTCTGAAGTGAATAGGCTGATCACTCCTTTTCTCCAAGATATATCTGATGGAAGTACAACCAACAGAGAATGAGAAAGCAGTCGCACTGCAGGCTACTCTTGAGAAATTAACTGTCCATTTATCAGAAGAAAGATTATATGGCCTGCATGCGGAACAAGGACCTTCAGCCAACACGACCGAAGTGATTTTCGAATATGATTTATATGAAGATGAAATACAATTGGAAGAACTGGAGGCTGCTCCAGCCAAATTAGACAATCTTAAGGCTGAAGTTCAGGACCCTCTGGAGGTCTGGGAACAACTGAAACTCGTGAAATGGTTTATATTAGCCAATTGCTACCTGATACGATCAAAAACGAGTTAATTCAAGTTTTGTTTCAGTATACAAGGATTGTTTCGCATGGGAGTACAGTGAAATGCCTGGACTATCTAGACAATTGGCTGAACACAGACTCCCTATTAAACTTGGGCATCGTCCCCTTAAACAGCCGCCCAGGAGAATGTCCACAGAAATCACATTATTAATCAATGAAGAGTTGGAACGACTTCTAAGGCAGGCTTCATCAAGACAACTAGATACGTTGAATGGCTTTCCAACATTGTTCCAGTTGCAAAGAAGAATGGTAAGCTCAAAATATATATTGACTTCAGAAACCTCAATTTAGCCACCCCAAAAGACGAATATCTAACGCCAGTAGCAGATTTGCTAGTAGATGGTGCAGCCAAACACAAAATCCTATCGTTCATGGATGGTCATTCAGGATACAATCAGATCTTCATTGTGGAGGAAGATATGTCTAAAACGGCTTTCAGATGTCCTGGAGCTTTGGGGTCTTTTGAATGGATTGTAATGCCATTCGGCTTGAATAACGCAGGGGCCACGTACCAGCGTGCTATGAATTCTGTGTTTCATGACATGATTGGTAGGTTTATGGAAATTTATATTGATGGTGTTGTGATAATGTCTGATTCATTTTCCCAACATCTTGAAATTTTGAGAATGACTTTTGAGCGTACGAGAAAGTACCAGTTAAAGATGAATCCTTTCAAGTGCTCGTTTGGGGTGGCAGCAGGAAACTTCCTTGGATTTTTAGTGCATCAGCAAGGGATAGAAGTGGATAACAATAAAGCCAAGTCAATATTAGAAGCAAGGCCACCCACTTATAAGACAGAGTTGCAACGATTTCTGGGCCAAATTAACTTCCTTAGAAGGTTTATTTCAAATTTAGCTGGAAGGGTTCAAGTATTTTCCGAGCTTCTGAAGTAAAAGGGGGAAAAGGTGTTTAGATGGGAACCACATCATCAACATGCCTTTGATGCCATCAAAAGAAATCTTGCTAGTCCACCACTTTTGGCACCCCCTATCAAAGGGAAGGCAATGAAACTTCACATCTCAGCATTGGAATGGCCTCTGGAGAGTTGATTAGCTCAGGACAACGAAGCAGGAAAAGAACAAGCAGTATATTTTATTTGAGTAGATTGTTAAATCCTGCGGAATGTAAGTATTCTTCAATTGAAAAATTATGCCTTACATTGTATTTTGCTGCTTCAAAGTTGAGACATTATATGCGGCCCGTTCCAATTTATCTAATATGCCGTAATGATTTGATCAAGTATTTATTATCTCGGCCATTTCTCAAAGGCCAATTGGGCAAATGGTCCTTAGCTTTAATGGAATTTTCGTTTCATTACATACCACAAAAGGCCGTCAAAGGGCAGGCTTTGGCTGACTTTTTAGCAGACCATCCATGCATAGAAGTTAAGGAATAAATTGAAACAGGGTCGAATACATCCATGATTAATTTTGTACCATGGACACTCTATTTTGACGGTAGTAGGACAGAACACTTGGCAGGGTGTGGGATCATCATTATCTCACCTACTGGCCTCGAGACAAAGATGTCATTCCAGTTTGACTTCAAATGTTCAAATAATCAGGCTGAATATGACGTAGTTGTTATTGGCTTAGAGATACAAAGGGAAATGGGTGTGTATTCAGTCCACATAAAGGGAGATTCACAACTGGTGATAAACCATTTAGGAACTAAATACAAGTGCCACAGTGAAGAATTGATGCCTTATTCCGCAATGACAAGGCAGCTGATGGATGACTTTGATGATGTTATTGTATCACATATTCCTCGAAGGTTTAATGAAGAGCAGGGATCTAAATAACGGCCGTTACGTAACGGTATCTTGAAGTACCGATTCGGTTTCGCTGCTCTGTATCGGCTTCACAAAAGATCCCAAGTGTATCGACCGTTACTCCCGTTACGTAACGGGAATCAGTCGCGTATCGGTCTGTAACGGCCGTTGCAGACGATACGAGCCCCCCCGACACAACGACAAGAGAAACTGAGAAAGTGCGAACTGCGAACTCACCTTTTTCTTTTTCTTTTTCTTTTGTCTTCTTCCAAATCCTCTCATACCTTTCTGCTAACAAATGCTTGCCGATCCTGTTCAAAATCCTCTTCTCGAACATCTTCTTCTTCGATTTCAGTTCAATACTTCAATTTGAGTTCGATTTGGGGATGTTTGCAGTGATTGCTCTTTGCCTCTTCCTGAACTCATCTTACTCTTCGATTTCAGTTCAATTGGAGTTTGATTTGGGATTATGCTTGTCAATGGTGTTCGATTTGAACTCGATCGAAGTTTCTGGCATCGATTTCAGTTCGGATCTAGGGATTTTAGTCTGATTTGAGCTGGATTGAGGATTGCACTTGCCGATCATGTTCGAGTCAGAAATTTCAACTTCCGATTGTGTGAGTAGCTTCGGTTTTCCTTTGATTTGGGAATTTTGTGTTCAATTGGTAATCGATTTGGGATTTCGGAGGGTGATTGGAGTTCGATTTGCAATTTGGGTGTTGCGATTTGGGATTTCGTCATTTCGGTGGGTGATCGTGTTCAATTTGGGTGGCTCGGTGCTCCAACTGGATTAAGGTTGTTGTGTTGAGACTTGAGAATCAAATTTGCCTCTCTTTTTTTTTAATTTGTAAATTTTTTTATTACTTTAATTGGTATTTAAATTCCCATTATAATTTTTATTTATATCATTATTTTGTTTTCTTTTATTATTTTCTTTAATTTATCATCTTATAATTTATTATTATTATTGTATGTAATATTTAAATTGTGCATAATCTTACTTCATTTAAATTATATAAAGTAATATAAATATTTATTATTTAGTATAATATTTTTTATTTAAGTTGAATTATTCATGATTTGATTATATAATATATAGTATAATATTTTAATATTAAGTTTAATAATATTACAAATTTAATATTGTTATTATATAATTTATATATAGTATTGTAGTTACTTATAATATTACTTTAATAACTTTATGATATATAAAAATCATAACATAATATTATTATTATGATATGCCTTTTTTTGGATTTTATGTTACTAATTTAATATATAAAATATCAATGCAAAGTGAATAAAATCATAATGCCACGTGGAAACGCAAGGGCAGAGCCTAGTAACGATATTGGATGGAAATTTGCAAATCCAGTGCCAAATAACATACATAAACTGTATTCAAAATTATGTAGACGATTGGTTACTGAAGGAATAACTAGATTAAAGCAACACTTGGCTCATCAGACGGGACAAATTAAACTATGCCCAAATGTGTCTACCGAAATTAGAAAATAAATGATGAGACACCTCCGAGGCCAGAAGAAGAAACAAATTGACAAGAAAAAGCAAATGGAAGAATTAGCTGCACAAATTAGTGCTTCTCAACAATAATATGGTGATGGTGATGGTGATGGTGATGGTGATGATAATGAATATAGTAAAGAAGGTATTAATATTTCTAGTGATGATAAAGATCTGAAATGACTCTGGCAAGGCGAGAAAGTCTAAGAGAGTATAGAGAGCGAGAGGAAAGATAGAGGTTTGTAGTACGTTCTAGGCAGAGATATGATACAAGAAGTAGTAGCAGGACAGGACCAGCAGGAGGATCAAGTTTGCCAAGATTAGGGCGTCGATCTCCTAGTGTTCGAGAGAAAGTAGTAGTACTGGTGACAGACATAAGTGGGTAAATCCAAACACATCAGAAGCGAGATTAGCTGCAATGGATCCGATGTTACATCGAGATAAACAAAAGCAACAAAAACTGCGTACAAAAGTTATAAAGACTTTGAGGACAAAATTAGGCGGGGCAGTTAGTCAATTCCTCATCTATGGTCGGCATTCAGCCAATGCAGTTCTCAATTCTTGGTATAAACCAATGTTAGATGTTGCCAGAGAAATAGAACCAAATGTGGAACTCCCTACTCCATATGAGGTAACTGGAGTTTACTTACCTAGGGAGTATGAGTTAATCAAAAAGTGGATTGAGTCCCACAAGCCTGTTTAGGAGGAAAGAGGCGTGACAATAATGTATGATGGATGGACAGGGCCTACTAGGAAGTACATAATTAATTTCTTAGTTTGCAGCAATCAAAGAACAATTATTCGCAAGTCCATTGATGCCACAGATGTGCTTAGCAGGACATTAGAATACTATTTGATCCTACTCGATAAAGTTGATGAGATTGGAGAAAAATATGTGGTACAAGTTGTGACAGATAACGAAGCCGCTTTGAAGGTTGCAAGAAAAAAACTTATGGAGAAGAGACCGCATCTGTATTGGACAGCTTGTGCAGCTCATTGCATTGATCCCATATTGAAGGGACATTGGCAAGAAAATTAGTGTGGCAAAAGTGTAAGATGAAACCAAAGAAATCACCAGCTTCATCTATTAATACAATTGGCTTGTGAATTTAATGAACAAATTTACCAATGATAGGAATTGCTACGCCCTGCCATCACGCGCTTTGCCACAAATTTCATTACAATAGAAAGCCTTGTCAGACACAAGGGTGATTTGCTAGAGATATTCCATTCTAACGAGTGGAGATTCTAAATGGGGCAGGGACAGTCATGGAAAGGGATATGAAGTGCAAAAGAAGGTGATGGATAGGGACTTCTGGATTAAAGACAATGAAATTTTGAATGTGCAAGAACCCCTTGTTAAGGTACTTTGACTGGTAGGTGGCGATGAGAAACCTACCATGGGTTTTATTTATGAAGTTATGGATAGGGTTAAGCTCGCCATTCAAAAGGATTGTCGGTACTACAATGATTATTGAAAAATAATTGATAAAAGATGGAATTTTCAACTGCACCACGACTTGTATGCAGCTGATGAGTTAACTTAAATATTTACAATAGCTAATTGAAAATTGAAATGTCATTGACATTTGAATCATTTGATTTGACAAGTTATTTTCTCAATCCACAATTCCAATAGGGGAAAGGTATTTCCAACCACACGGAAGTTATGAACGGTGTCAAAAATGTTATACAAAGGTTAGAGCCTGACATTCACAATCAAATTAGAGCTATAAATCAAGTTAATTACTTAATTATCATATAAAATCAAGTAATAAATAATAGGGTAAATTACACTGACCTCTCCTGAGGTTTCTGATAAAAACAGATACACTCCCCGTGGTTTCTAAAATGACACTAACCTCCCCTGAGGTTTAGTTTTTTCATCAAAAACACCCAACCGTTAAATTTCCCGTTAATGTGTATTGTGTATATATATATATACACACACAATACACACAGGGAGCAAACTAACCACCTTCACCGCGCCAAACACTGACGCCAGAGCCACCATCGCCGTTGCCTGACGCCGCCATTCCCGACAGTTGCCACCGCCGGCGACTTCCCCGTTCTGTCGTCTCTCTCTCTCTCTCCCTCTGCTCTCTCGTTCTCTCTCTCCCTCCCTCTGCTCTCTCTCCGCTCTCTCTCTCCCTCCCTCCCTCTACTCTCTCTCTCCCTCTGCCACGGCCACCACCAACCCCTCACCGCATTAAGAAAAACACGCACAGCAAACACAAACACACACACCCCTCCAGCCGTTACCAACTTTAATGGAATTTTATGTTCATGATTTTTACGCACACAGACACCACTGTGCACGTTATTATTTATATATCGCCGACGTTCACTACCTTTCCAACGGCTTATCCCCGCTGATGAACGGTTCTGATCGTCAAAAAACTATCCCAATAGACCTGGACCCGAATAAACACAGTAATTGTCACCCTTAAATTATTATTATTGTTTTTGTTATCTGTATTCACACAACTATCACCATACACGTTATCACCAGCGTTCATTACCCTATTGACGACCTAACGCCGCTAATGAATGGCTTTGATCGCGGGTAAATTACTCCGGCAAAATCAAAATAGGTGATTCAACCGATTATTATTCTCGCTCTCTCTCCTCTCTTCGTCCCTCTCTGCTCTCTCTTATGTATTCTCTCATCGCTGTAATATATACACATATATATCAAACCACCGAACACCATGCACCGTCGCACCGTGTCTCCTTCACACCCGAGCACCACCACACCCCACCACTGTGCTTCATCGGTCACCACTCATCCATGCACGAACTGGAGGGGTGTGTGTGTGTGTGTGTGAGAGAGAGAGAGCGAAGAGAGAGAGTAGAGGAAGGGAGAGAGAGACAGCGGAGAGAGAGCAGAGGGAGGGAGAGAGAGAGAACGAGAGAGCAGAGGGAGAGAGAGAGAGACGACATAGCGGGGAAGTCGCCGGCGGCGGCAACGGTCGTGAATGGTGGCGCCAGGCGACGGCGGTGGTGGCTCTGGCATTGACATTTGGCGCGGTGAAGGTGATTTGGTTTGCTCCCTGTGTGTATTGTGTGTGTGTGTGTGTGTGTGTGTGTGTGTATATATATATATATATATGTATTATGTATATATAATATAAAATTAACTTTTTCGTTAAGTTTAACGGAAAATTTAACGGTTTGGTGTTTTTTATGGAAAAACTAAATCTCATGGGAGGTTAGTGTCATTTCAAAAACCACGAGGAGTGTATCTGTTTTTGTCTGAAACCTCAAGGGAGGTCAGTGTCATTTACCCTAAATAATAATAATAAGTGATATTTTGATAGTAATACTAATGGAATTGTTGGCAATATTAATAGATTTTGCTGTTTCGAGATAAACAAGATTCTTTTGATACGGTAATTGCCCAGCGAGCCGTGCATCATACAAATCCAGGTAATATAATAATGCAAGTTATACAACAGTAGTCCACCATATAAATTAACTTTTATATTTCTCAGTTTGTTATTATTACTAATATGCATATTTTTTTTTTTTTGGATAATGTAACTGAATGGCGGATCCACTATGGTACATCTGCTCCTAAAATTGAAAGAATTGTTGTGAAAGTGTTGAGCCAAACTACGTCGGCCTCCAATTGTGAGCGTAATTGGAGTACTTTCGGTCTCATCCACACTAAGACAAGAAATCGATTGAAATACATGAAGTTAAACAAACTTGTCTATGTGCACTACAACATGTGACTGAAAATCAGGCATGCTACAAGGAAGAGTCAAAAGGAGATAGATGATCATTTCAATCCAATCAATCTTGACTACATCTTTGAAGAAGATGATCCACTTGCTC
>JAOTRH010086797.1:0-16813 GCA_034768845.1 Heliamphora exappendiculata | reverse complement strand
CTACCTACACATTTCTCTCAAATACTAAGTAATATAAAGTAAGAAAAGGGGAAGAGAGAGAGAGAGAGAGGAAAAGGAAGTGTTGGAGGTTGCACTTCAGGAGATCGAACCACAGTCTCACATTTTCGTCTTCTCGTCCAACAACTCTAAGGTAGGAATGTAATCCCTTAGTTCTCTATTTTTCTTTTATATCATTCTGTAACTAAAATCCTACCATGTATGGCGACAAGAAAATTGATGTCAAGTAGCTTTTTCTTTAAAGAGCCAAAAACAATCATTTTATTTCACATAGCTAGACTTATTTTGTATGTTTCAATTAAATCTTATATGTTTAAATTCGATGGACTTAAGCATTGTGAAGTTGGATTAAGTGTTGAATAGGTGTAGGTTTTGGTAACAAGTGTTTACATCATATTCTATGTCTTGTATATCTATTAAGCATGTCATGGGTTTAAGAAAAAAAATGTTAAAGAATATGGTGATGAGGGAGGGTCAATTGCGTCATGAGCCATCTTGTGTCATTCCACACCTTTTCTGACCTTCCGCACGTGATTGAAGAACCGGTCTAACGTCTTTACCCGCATATAAGCAGTGGGGCGAGAGCGTATAGATAACGGGGAGGGGTGGTGGAAGGCATAACGCATAGGAACACAAATGGCACCGTGGTGTTCGGTATTCGCTTGTGGATGTGTAGTATAATATGGGTATGTTCTCTTGGTGAGAACGGGAAATTTCAATGTGACCCTTGCATGCCATGTGCTTACATTTTGGTTCTAGGTTAAGTGTGTTTCTACCACCATATGTGACCACTTTTACCACACAAGATGACAACTTCTACCACTGTATGTGACCCGTGGATGCCATGTACTATCACTTAGGTCCTAGGTTAAGTGTGTTTTTACCTCCATATCTGACCACTTCTACCACTCAATATGACAACTTCTACCATTGAATGTGACCCTTGCATGCCATGTGCTTACAGTTTGGTCCTAGGTCAAGTGTGTTTCTACCACCATATGTGACCACTTCTACCACACAAGATGACAACTTCTACCACTATATGTGACTCATGCATGCAATGTGCTACCACTTTGGTCTTAGGTCAAGTGTGTTTCTACCTCTATATGTGACCACTTTTACCACTCAACATGACAACTTCTAACACTGAATGTGACTCTTGCATGCCATGTGGTAAAACTTAGGTCCTAAGTCAAGGGTGTTTCTACAACTATATGCGACCAGTTCTACCACTCAAAATGACACCTTCTACCACTAGATATGACCCTTGGATGCCATGTGCTAACACTAAGGTCCTAGGTCAAGGGTGTTTATACCATCATATGTGATCACTTCTACCACACAAGATGACAACTTCTACCACTGAATGTGACCCATGCATGCCATGTGCTTACTCTCTGGTCCTAGGTCAAATGTGTTTCTACCACCATATTTGACTACTTCTACCACTCAGCATGACAACTTCTACCACTTTATGTGACCGTTGCATGCCATGTGCTTACACTTTGGTCCTAGGTCAAGAGTATTTCTACCACCATATGTGACCACTTCTAGGACTCAAGATGACACCTTCTACCATTAGATATGACCCTTGCATGGCATGTACTAACACTTTGGTCATAGTTTAAGAGTGTTTCTACCACCTTATTTGACCACTTCTACCACTCAATATGACAACTTCCACCACTATATGTGACCATTGGATGCCATGTGCTAACACTTTGGTCCTAGGTAAAGTGTATTTCTACCACCATATGTGACTACTTCTACCAATAGATATGACACTTGCATGCCATGTGCTAACACTTTGCCCATAGATCAAGTGTGTTTCTACCTTCATATATAACCACTTTTACCACTCAACATAACAACTTCTACCACTAGATATGACCCTTGGATGCCAGTACTATCACTTAGGTCCTAGGTCAAGGGACTTTTTACCATCATATGTGACTACTTCTACCACTAAACATGACAACTTCTACCACTAGATATGACTCTTGCATGCTATGTGCAACCACTTTGGTCCTATGTCAAGTGTGTTTCTACCACCATATTTGACCACTTCTACCACTCAACATGATAACTTCGACCAATATATGTGACCCTTGCATGCCATGTGTGCTTACACTTTGGTCCTAGGTCAACTATGTTTCTACCACCATATGTGACCACTTCTACCACACAAGATAACAACTTCTACCACTATATGTGACCCTTGGATGCCATATGCTATCACTTAGGGCGTAGGTCAAGTGTGTTTCTACCTCCATATGTGACCACTTCTACCACACAACATGACAACTTCTACCACTGACTGTGACGCTTACATGCCACGTGGTAAGACTTAAGTCCTAGGTCAAGGGTGTTTCTATAACAATATGCGACCACTTATACCACTCAATATGACAACTTCTACAACTGAATGTGACCCTTGCATGACATGTGCTTACACTTTGAGCCTAGGTCAAGTGTGTTTCTACCACCATATGTGACTACTTCGACCATTCAACATTACAACTTCTACCACTAGATATGACCCTTGCTTTCCATGTGCAACCACTTTGGTCCTACGTCAAGTGTGATTCTACCTCCATATGTGACCACTTCTACCACACAAGATGACAACTTCTACCACTAAATGTGACCCTTGGATGCTATGTGCTATCACTTAGGTCCTAGGTTAAGTGCGTTTCTACCACACAACATGACAACTTCTACCACACAACATGAAAACTTCTACCACCGAATGTGACCCTTGAATTCCATGTGCTTACACTTTGGTCCTAGGTCAAGTGTGCTTTTACCGCCATTTGTGACCATTTCTACCACACAAGATGAAAACTTCTACCACTATATGTGACCCTTGGATGCCATGTGCTATCACTTAGGTTCTAGGTCAAGTGTGTTTCTACCTCCATATGTGACTACTTCTACCACTCAATATGACAACTTCTACCACTGAATGTGACCCTTACATGCAACGTGGTAAGATTTAGGTCCTAGGTCAAGGGTGTTTCTACAACCATATGTGAAAATTTCTACTACTCATTATGACAACTTCTACCACTGAATGTGACCCTTACGTTCCATGTACAACCACTTTGGTCATAGGTCAAGTGTGTTTCTACCTCCATATGTGTCCACTTCTACCACTCAACATGATAACTTCTACCACTATATGTGACCCTTGGATACCATGTGCTAACACTTTTGGCCTACATCAAGGGTATTTCTACCACGATATGTGACAACTTCTATCACTCAACATAACTACTTCTACCACTGAATGTGACCCTTTCATGCCAAGTGGTAAGACTTAGGTCCTCGATCAAGGGTGTTTCTACCACCATATGTGACTACTTCTTCCACTCAATATGACAACTTCTAACACTAGATATGACCCTTGCATACCATGTGGTAAAATCAAATGTGTAAGAACATGTATTTCTACCACTCAAAGTGACCACTGAATATAACCAGTTCTACCAATTCTACCACTATAGGTGACCATAGGATTAAGAGTGGTAGAAACATATTAATTTGGTGCTCTCACGTGGATCAATTTAGTAGCATAAAAATATTAATATTTAAAGTATACACGATGTAAATTTAGATAACATTTAGGCAATAGGAGTTTAATTTTGTTTGTCAGATTTGCATTGAAAATAGAAGTCTGTGGTGTTTGGCAAAACTACTCATTGTAGCTTATAACTTCATGTTATTAGTTTTAGTTATAAATTATAACTTCTTTTTAGATGCACACAACTTCTATTACAAACTTTAACTAATGTTTTTCTGTTTCAACTGTTTTTAAAATTTTTAACAAACACTCACAACTTATGCGATAAATTATAATTATAACTTTCTATTTCTGCTGTAATTTATAATTTGTAAGAAACACACAACTTATTTACAATCTATAAACTATTAGTTTTAATAATATCAAATACCACCAATATGCCAATCTCATGCTATGCACAATGACGTATGAAAAACGTGACCACAATTACAAATAATTTAATCATATTTACCATCCCATTAAGTGAAAAGACTTGTAGGAGTGGGAAGCATGCCTTGTAGGTTATTTCCTGGATGTAAACCTGGCCTTTGCTTTGGTCAGGGCAACAGCTAAGACCTTATGGTCTCAATTCGGGTTAACTGATGACTTTGGTAATTATAAAGGTTTTTACTTCTTTAAATTTCAAAGTAGGGAGGCTATGGAAAGTGTGTTAGAAAGGGGTCCTTGGCATTTCTCGGGTAAACTCCTTGTCCTTAAACGATGGAGACGTTGTCTATGTTTATCTAAGGAGTCCATGGCTAAGATCCTGGTGTAGGTCAAACTCCATGATTTTCCATTAGAGTTTGGAATGCACAGTGCTTAAGCAGAATTGCTAGTGTTTTGGGGTGTGCCTTTGTTCTTGGATCGGGCTACGGAATCTAAGCTTCGAATTTCCTATGCTCGATTTTGTGTTGAGAATGATGCGGCTACTCCTTTGAAGCATGAGATCCTCGTTAGATGTGAAGGTGAATCTCTAACTATTTGTGTGGAATTTCAAGGTCTTCCTGACATATGTTCGAATTGTCATGTTTCGATCGCAATAATAGTAAGTGTAAACTTACTGTCCAGTCCGTGCAAAAGGCAAGTGTAGAGACTCCTAAGGTTCAAGCTAAATGGATTGAAGTCGGTAACGGGAAAGATGGCCATGGTGAGTGGATTCAAGTTGGGAATCAAAGAATTTTCACCCATGATAAACTGGGTACTGGAACTTCTAGCCCTCTGGTCGCAGTGGAGAGAACAAGAATTGAGAAAGTCTCGGCCCCGTCGGTTGTTTTTGATGGGGCAGAGAGGCCCCGAGATGACGCACCTATAGTGGAATTTACATCGGCAACCGAGGTGGGCGATAGGGAGCAAGGGGTAGATGTAGCTTTGGAATTTTCAAATTCAGCAAAGATGGGTGACAGGGAGCAAGAGGCAAATGTAACTCCTATTTCAAACTCCTTCAGTGTGCTTGTGCGTAAGAAAAAGGAAAAGAAAAATAGTGAGGATAAGAATTTGGGAACTCTGGTTGATAGAGAGAGTAAGCAGGCTAAGCAGTCTAGTGGTAAGAAAAAGAAGAAATGATCTTTTGGTCCCACAGGTTGGTAGCTCTTCCTTGCGGGGTTTTGGTGTATTTCTCCCTCGCGGTTTGTGAGTGGGGTCATGTGGCTTTTGTTGTTGTTTGTTCTGTTTGGTTATTGATGTAATCCCCTGGGGTATGCCCCTTGAAAACATGTAATTTTTTTCTTTTTTAATATTACATTTAATTACCCAAAAAAATCCCATGAAGTGAAGTTAGCAAATTATTTCAACATGCATTGAAAAATAAATAATGTGCACAAATTCAAATATTTCGAGCGGATGTGCATTACAAATAAAGTAGAGTGATATGAAATAAGTCTTTATTTCATTTAAATATTTTTTTGAACACATGGATGGGATATCTCAAATCAATAATTTCAGATATTTGCTTTGAGAATGAAATAAATTCATATAGAACATATGTTTACCAATTAAATATAGTCATACATCTGTTAAAATAATACTTTAATTATAAAGATAAGAGACAACAAAAATTCAACTATCATTAATTTTGACCAATCATAAGACGATGCTTGCTATTAATCCAGTTAAACAATTGAAGAAATTTTAAAAAATGAAATATGACTTTTAAAATCGTAGAGATAATGACGTTTTGATATAATATAATACTTATAATGAACCTGTACTATAAATGATTATATTATTTGTTATAATACAATCATCAAGTATTTAAATTTGTACCATAGTTTTAAAAAGCGACAGTTACCGTTACATAATGGTTTTGGTGGCCTCCGTTACCTGTTACGGCTGATTTTTCGATGTGACAAAAATTCACAAGTGTAACGGCCGTTACACCACCGATACAGCCGAAATCAACCGAAACGACACCGCTACGGCCGTTACAGATTGGTTAACAAGATTTTAAAATGTGAATATTCTGATTTCGACTCTTTGATATGTTCATTTTTCTTCCAGTTTTGATGAGTTTTTTAAAATAAAATATTTGCTGAAAGCTAAATAACCTGGTTTGATTCAAGATCCATATTTCTTGAAGATCCATATTTCTTGAAGATCCACTATCTATGAATTCGAATTTTAACCTGGTTTGATTCAAGATCCATATTTCTTGAAGATCCACTATCTATGAATTCGAATTTTTATGATACTGTAGGTAGAACATATAATGCTCAAGTATTTTGTTTTGAAAAAAAAATGTTCAAGATACATGCTTTTTTACGACCCTCCTCCAAAAATATTAGATCTGTACAAATTAAAGTTCAAACAACAATATATATTTTGAAATAAGATATTCAAGGTTAAAATTTAATTAACAAATCAAATATTGTGCTTTAATATATAAAATACGTTATAGTTATGAAAAATTTAATGACATTTCAGTTGTGCATTATGGATTTATAAAACATAAATTCATTAATTACTAAAAACATAATTAAACTATTAATTGTTTATTTGATTATATAGCAACAAAATTAAGACATATATTGAATCATGTCTACAAAGTAAATGAAATTCATCAAAAATTATTTTAAAATTCAATAGATATATTTATGGAATAAAAAAATAAAGGTTTGTTAATTTTTATGTTGTGCAAAAAATAAAAAAAATTGACGGCTCTGGAAACCGCTATCGTTACGCTATGGCCATTACGCATTTTTAACCGCGCCACCGCTACCGTTACCATTATGCCGACCGCTACCGATATTTAAAATTATATCTGTTACGAAAGCTATCAAAAAAAGAGAATGGGTTATTGAGATGTACAATTGACATTCAATCCCATTCAAACATTATAAGGAGTGATTTTATTGAAGATTTCTAAAAGAAGTAAATACGTATAAAATCAATTTTATTTATTTATTTTGTTTAGTTTGAGTATTGCAAATAGTATATATAGTGTGCGAAAGACAAATAAAAAAATTATTACAAATCTATCGTATTTTTACAATATTCTAACCATTTGATCAAATACCAATTTTGCTTTGTTTTTTTTTTAGTTGATCTGGCAAGGGCGCCGAACCTGCGCTCATAATGCGCTCAACAGGCCGGTTAAGCACCAAGCACTGAGAGTCTCGCGCCCAATGCCTGCTGTCCATCTTCAAATGCCAAATTGGTCTCTGGAGTTCGCACCCAACGAGAGATCAAGCACAGGTTGAGCGCTACCCTCATTTCTACTCCTACAAGGCCACGTTTTATTCTCTTTCACTCCACATTATACATGCAATCTCCATACTTCAGCCTCACCTCTTAAAACCCTAACGGTAGTATCCTTCTGTGAAGTGCGTTTATACCTCCTCCCGTCTTCAAACCCTAATTGAATCGACACTCAGAGGTTGGACACAGACTCATCTACTCCCTTCAACGGTCCTCACATATCCCGCTCATGAAGGTAACCACAATTCTCCCTTCCTCCTCTTCTTTTGATCTCAACGTTCGGGTTTTTGGGGATCTTATGTTCGAAGTCTGTAATTTGTTGCAGAGCTTCTCTCTCTAGAGAGCGCTCCCTTAAGCTGCGATGGTGAATCTGGTAAGGAAATGAGCTTAAGTTCTCTCGCTGGAGCATGGATTGAAGTGAGGAGAGTTCTTTTTTTGGGGTAATTAAATGTAGTATAACAGATAAAAAGAAACATGGATACAAGAGGCATACCTCAGACCTTACAAACCACCGCAAAACTAAAGCCAAAAGCAATAAAAAAATAGGCTTTATAGCTGAGCCACAACCAACGAAACTAACCAAGAGGCAAACAAGGCCTTACAAAATTCAAACAAAATATACAACCCATCTTGGATGCCTAAACCATGACCCCTGGAGAGAAAAGGGATAGAAAACCAAACAAAAGAGGACAACAAGGCCACAACGAGATATGAACAATGGAGCATCAATCAAAAGCAGGGGAAAAGCAGCACAACCGCAGCAAATTGCAAAATCAAGGAGCAGAACTGGACCGCAGCAAAAACCCATAGCAGCAAACCAACACCAAAATGCAGCAACACACCACAGCCAAACCGGAGCAACAAGCAGCAGAACTGCAGCAACAAAATGAAGCAAGAATATGAGCCCTTTTTAGCCCCAAACAAAACCACAACATAGAGCACTAACCACCCACCAAGAATAAATCAACATAAAAGCTGGCCAAAGGAACCAACTACCACAGGCCCACAGATAAAGTGCAGAAACTAATCAGCCATAAAGAAACTGCCCATAACAACCCAAGGAGAGCAGAAGGCACCAGGATCAAGGACAAAAAATGGCCAAAAAATAGGCCAGCCGCACTAGCCCCAAACCTAAAACAGCATGCACGAACTGACAGGAGAGCAAAACACACACATCCACACACGCACGCATTCCCTTACACTAGCCGTAAGGGGAAGGATTAATACACATATAAGACAGAGAAAGAAAAATAGAGACATAACAGGTTCCCACATTCATCAAAAAAAGCCACTACTGCTAGAAAGAAAACAAAACAGACCCAAAAAAATAGCTACAGGCTCCCAAAAACATAAATCTATATCAAACTAACCCCACCCAAGGAAAATTGACCCGTACAGGATAACACTAAAAGCAAGTAAAGAGCTATGAACACCCCTCGTAGCTAGGGAGCAAAGAATGAAGTAACTATATAAACCTGTGGAAAAAAAGAAAAGCCAAAATTCAGGAGGCAGCTACCCTATATCAAAACCTAGAGGAAAATATAATGCCAACAACAAAATTAAAACCAGGAGCTCAATAAGCTGCTACCACCAATAAAATCTGAAGAAAAGAAATAATTCGAGGCACAACAGGCCACTATCTCTAAAGAAAGGGCAAAGCCTCCGGACCATTATGCCCCCAACCGAGGCTTCTTCCTTTGAGGAGCTGGCAACCAACAAGACCTGGACATATCAAATAGTATAAACCAATGAAATTACATAAAAGAAACACGCACCCAGATGGGGATATACAGCTAATAGACAATAGAAAACTCGGCACTCCAAAGAAAAGAGGGCAAATCTCGCAAAGGAACCAGAAAAGTGTATAGCTCAAACTCCAAAGGAAAAAGAACCAAATCTCACTAAGCTCCTTGCTGCGATAACACAAAGCCTAGACCTTCCACGCCAATCTGCACAACAACAAAACTTGCAGGGAATAAATGTTAGAAACCTCACAAAACACTCACTCATTAAGATTGTATCTCTTAGCACTCCAAAGAGGAGAAAGAAGCTAAACTCGCAATCATCCAACCAAAGCTGCCAAGCTGCAGCAAAGAAGAAGCAATTAAGAATTGGCATTAGTTGAAAAAATATCCATCCCAAGGCTCCACTCATCCTGGATCTCCATATTCGTCTGAGAAACAGACACTCTTCTTAGGGTGGAAAGCCTCTCTCTCACCATCACAGAGATATCCTTCAGGACTCCCTCCCAGCCCTTCTTAGTACCCTAGAATTTTCTAAGATTACGTTCCTTCCAAATACAGTAAACCAAGATCGAGAACACTAATCTCTTAACGCTAGCACTCAAGGTTTTACCGATCACCTTAGAGACAAAAGCATCCTTCCATGTCATCCAAGAATTCTCAGACCAACCAACCCCACATTTAGCTAAAACCCTAGTCTAGATAAACTGAACAAAGGTACAAGCAAAGAAGAGATGATCATGGGTCTCCAAAGCCCCAGAGCATAAACAACAGCTTACATCAAACTCAAGACCAAACATTCTAAGCCTATCACCCGTACTAAGGCGACCTCTAATCGCGACCCAGAGGATAAAACTGACGCGAGGGATATGGTGTTTGAACCAAACCAGCTTACACCAAGACGGTGCAGGTTTATGGACTCTAATCTCCTCCCAAAGGGACCCAATGGAGAATTTATTACCGTTGAGTGACCACTTGATTCTATCACATCGGGATGCATCAGGAAGAAAACTAATCTCCCTATGCATCTCCAAAAGGTCCAGGGTCACAGTAGAGGGCCATATCCAGCAATTACTATTCACAATCTGATTAACCTTGGCATCCAAACCCATCTCGGAGTCATACACGATCCTAGACCCCTTAGCCTCAACCAAAGACCCCCAGGGATGCCAAGGATCTAACCACAAAAAGGTATCGTCACCATTGCCAATCTCGTAAAGGAAAAAGCGCTTGACCAACGGTCGCAATTAGAGGATCTTCCTTCAGCACCAGGAGGCCAATTGCGGGATCTTAATTGTCCAAAAGGACTTACCATGAAGAATATTAGATTTGATCCACATGCTCCACAAGGACACATCACCCCCCGTTAACAAGAACCAAATATGCTTGGCCACCGCAGCTTTATTCCACAAAAACAAAGATTTAATCCCAAGTCCACCCTCTTTCCGAGGGACACACACCTCCTCACAAGCAACTTTAGCACCAGAAGACTTCATCTTGGGGCCACTCCACAGGAAAGCCAGGAGTAGCCTCTCAACCTCCCAAAACACTTTCTTAAGGAGAATAAACAAAGAAGACCAATAAACCTGCATGGAGAAAAGAATAGAGCCAATCAATTGGACTCTGCCAGCGTTGGATAGAAATTTACTAGTCCACACCTGGATCCTACCAGCAATCCTATCAATAAGAGGCTTACAATCCCGGTAAGTAAGTTTAGTAGTAATAAGGGGAACCCCAAGGTACCTAACAGGAAGAGAGCCCTCACGAAAACCAAGAACATCCAAAATCTCCTATTTCAAAACACTACCAACCCCAGAGAAGTAAATGTCTCTTTTTTTAGGACTGGGGGAAAGACTAGACAGTCTCTAAAACTCATCTAGGGCTTGCCGAATAACTCTAATAGAAGTAACCTCTACCTTAGAGAAGACCATGAGGTCATCGGCAAAGTAGAGGTGAACAATCTTGTTCTTACCACACCTCCAATGGTAGTTGAAAGGAGATTCCTGCGTGCACTTCTCGAACAAACCAGCCAACACCTCCATAGCCATAACGGAAAGGTAGGGATCCCCCTGCCTAAGACCCTTCTGACCCCTAAAAAAACCATTAAGATCCCCATTGATACAAACGGAGAAGTTGGGGGACGTCATACACTCCTTAATCCAAGTCACCATTCTCTCCGGGAATCCCATACACCTAAGAACCTCAATCATAAAGTCCCAACGCACATTGTCATAGGCTTTCATAATGTCAACTTTAAGAGCACACCTAGGACCATGGCTTTGTTTATTATGATAATCCCTCAGGAGCTCCTGTGAGAGGAAAATATTATCCGCAATCTCCGCCCCTTAATGAAAGCGAATTGAGCAGGAGATATGATCTCGGCCAGGAAGTCCTTGATTCTATTAGCAATGATTTTGAAAATGCATTTGTCGATAGTGTTGCAACATGAGATTGGCTTATACTCCTTAATAGATGAAGGATTAGGGACTTTAGGAATCAAGGCAATAAGGGTAGTATTAAACTCGCGAAGGATATACCCAGAATCAAAGAAACTTTTAATCACCCTAGTGACATCCTGGCCCACAACTTCCCAGGCATCTTTGAAGAAACCAACGGAATAACCATCCGGGCCAGAGGCTTTATTAGGTTTAAGGGGCCACATGGTAGCACGGATCTCTTCGTTAGAGACATCTCTCATCATACTAACAACACTTTGTGGAGAGTGAGGAGAGTTCAAGTAGCAGATCTGGAATAGTTAGAGACAGATCCAAGTAGGTTTTTTTGGATATCTTGGTTTATTCCCTCTTTGGGTATTATCCGCGTGACATTTTGTCCGTGGATGTTTTGCAGTGCTTGTGTGGGTTAGATGTTATAATCTGTTATGCCGATTTGAGAGTGAAACACACTAATCAAACGTATTTTAAGATCTAAACATGACCTGTTTAGAAAATGAGTGAGGTTTTGTTGTGTTTTTTTGAAGATTCATGTACATCCATGGATGCCCATGAACTATCAATTGGTTCGTAAAGTTTTTGAAAAAGGAGTTTTCTATTTTTAATCTGGGTCTATGGAGCTACCATGGGATGCTCTGTTTTCTCTACAATAGTTTCCCGTGCGACTTAGTCTGAAAATGGTTAATATTAGGTTTTTATAGATTCTTGGTCTGATGATTCAGTGTCCACTGTTTACCACTACATGGATATGTTCTGGGTTTGTGGGTTGGCAGCCATGGCCTTGTAAGCGCATGAGAAGTGTTGAGCACCAAATCCCTTTTATGGGCTGTTTTGGTTGCTCCTAATTTCTTTTTCTGAAGTTTGTTGTAGTTCATTCTGTAGTGTAATGAAGGTAGACGATGAAGTTGGAACTCACACTCTTGGTGGTGTACACGATTCCGTGGAGCGCGTGGTGGTGCTTTGGAAAACCATTAGTGGTTTTTTGTTTTGGAAAACCATTAGTGGTATTCATTCTGAATAGTAATACTTCCCGTGAATTTGCTCTGTATTCATGACCAATTGGATTGCATGGTTCTGCTCTGGGTTTTTTTTTGTTCAACGGAGTTCATGCACTGAGGAAGACGAAGTGGGAGTCACGCCTCTCTAGCTCGTCTACCACCAATGGTCTTCCTCGTGCAGTGTGAAACGCAGCAACGTGTGGACATGTGTTTTGTGGGGCGGTCTTTTTCGGACAACGATGAATTTTCAAAAACCATGGGCTGTTGTGGCTATTATTTCGACCAACTGTGGTTCCATGCTGTGATCTGATTAGCAGAGGACATGTCTTTGAGCAGTGCACAGAATTGCAGCTATTGTACTATCATTCCAAAAACGTGGCAAAGTAGTTTTCAATACCGTGGGCGGGTTTCCAAGCATCGGTTGCGTTGCATGTGTTTTGCGCGGGAAGCCTATTCGCACAGATGTAGCGCTGATGACCTGTGTCAGAAATTCAAGATTGATGAGTCTTGGGGTGCCCTTTTGAGATTTTTGCCTCATGGCTATTGATTTCTTAGTGGACCCGTGACATGTTTTTGTTGGTAGGCCTCCTATGTGTATTTTAGGTTTGATGGGGGATTAATTAGATGCCTTTATCTTGCATCATATGTGTTTTGGTGATCGGGTTAGTGCAGAGTTGGGTCAGTGAGTGGGCCTAATTTTTTTGGCCAGGTGGTTGTATAGATGGGTACATTTGAATTAAGGTCTCTTTGGACGACTCCTTGGTACCCTTTCGTTGAAAGTTCTTTTGCATTTTTTCTTTCTCGAGCTTTCTTATATCTTATCTTTCCCCCCTTGCAGCCGGGGTGTGTGTCGCCTTAATTGAGGAGCTGAGGTTGCTTTGGATTAGATGAGAATATGTCTGTACTTCTAGCTGGGCACCTATGGTGGGGCCTTGGTGGTTCTTTGAGTGGGGTCTAGCTGATAGTCTGCTTCGTCTGGATTTGATGGTTGAGTTTTCTTTGGGATGGCCTAGGTTTCTCTCAGCCGGAATCTTTGAGGATGTTTTGCCCATTACTTATTGCTGACTTGTAGGGGTCTCCCACCGCTTATGTTTGGCGACTCTGTGTGCAAGGTAGGTTGGTAATTTATGTTGGCTGGTTTTGAGCTGAAATTTTCTGGGGCTGATCTTTTGTAGCATCTTTTGGCTGGCTAGGGGCCCATCTACCCCTGGTACTTTACTCACAGACCTCTGATGGTTTCCTTTCGACTGTTCTTTGGACCTGTGATTTGATCCTTGGGCGCTCTTTTGTCATAGCCTTTATTTGGCTGTGGAGGTTTCTTTCTTCGCTTGCTCAGGCTCGTCAGTTTACCTGATTGGTTAAAGGACAAGCCCCTTTGACCTCCTGAGCATAGAGGTTTGGTTAGTCTCTCAGCTTTATAGAGGTTCTTTGGCAAATCTTCTTAGGTGAGTAGGTCATTTCTTGGCTAAGGTTTGGAGCTTTTCGAGGAGCCGAGTTTCTATCCGGGTTGTGCGTGGAATATGGCTTTTTGTTAGGTTCCCCCATCGGTTTGACGGGGGGTTGGGTTTTCTGTGTTGTAGGAAATTTTTCCACTGGTTACTCATGTAATTACTTGGGGTATGCCCCTTGAAAATTTGTATTTTTCTTTTTTTATGTTACAATTTATTACCTAAAAATAAGTCTATAATTTGTTCTTCAGTGAATGAGGTATATGGCTCCCAAAACCTCGACTCGAAAGCCTCTTAAGGCTAAGAAACCGTCGTTTGACTAGACTAGGTTTGTCTCCCAGGATGCTTCTAACCTTTTTCACTCTACTTACTCCTCACGCGAGGTAATAGGTGAACGTTCTGTCTTTGCCAATGAGCTGTTGCATCTTCCATTTATGTCCTGGGTGCATACCATAGGTTGGTGGAGTCTTCTTGCATACCATAGTTCTGTGAACCTCACATTGGTTCAAGAATTCTACAGCAACATTAGGGCAGTTTCTCACATGGTGTTGTCGTTCATTTCCACCGTTCG
This sequence comes from Heliamphora exappendiculata, assembly GCA_034768845.1. NCBI lineage: Eukaryota > Viridiplantae > Streptophyta > Magnoliopsida > Ericales > Sarraceniaceae > Heliamphora > Heliamphora exappendiculata. The sequence goes on along the minus strand of JAOTRH010086797.1, from coordinate 2,328 downwards.
GGGTGTTGATTTCGAGTTTAATATCCGCTTCATAGGTGAATGCCTTGGCATTGCACCTATTTCTGGCGGTGACCTCGACTACCCCATTGACACAAAGTACCATCAAATTCCTTTATCGAGGGACGCCATCAGCCCAATTTTGTGCGGACAAATCATGGAATGGACCGACCGGGGAGTATTGAAACAAGCATGGCTAAAGGATGAGTATAAGCTACTCAATCTTTTCCTTAGTGCAAATGTGGACCCCCGTACCCATTTGTCGGGTGTTAACCATCGTCGGGCATACGAAATGGTGTGTATTGCAATGGGGCGTAAAGTTGATGTATATCGGATTTTCATAGAGAATTTTTTCAAATTTGATCCGTCCCAAGCCTAAGCCAACTGTGACAAAGCTCTATCTTACGGACTTTTTCTCACTTAACCTCTTTCATTCACACAATGTCCATGAGCTGCCTACCGACCGCCGAACCCCAGTTGAGCGACCACTAGATATTTATACGATCACTCTTAGATCCTCCCATACTTCACGACGGGGTTCTAGGGGTAAATAGGTTGAAGGGTCGAGCGACACTGCTCATCTAGGGGAAGGTTCTTCGATGCAGCCCTCCAAGGTGGATGAATCGTCTCAAAAATGAGGTCTTGCTACCACTGAACATGACATTGCCTCGCAGCTATCCGAACTTCAAAGTGAATAATGTCAGATGAGGGACGTCCTTGACCAAGTGCTTGCAATATAGCTTTATTAAGGGCAACAGTTAGAGAATATTCAAAAATCTCAAGAGGCCTTTAATCAGCACTTTGTAGACATTGCAAAGGTTTTTATAGCGATTTCGTTAATTGTGCTAGATGTCTTTTGTCGTTTCTTCCGTTCTTCACATGAACAAGTTGTAGATGATGTTTATAACATTTAATGGAAATGCTTGCACTACCTTGTTGTACTTATGTTCGCAGTCATTGCTAGTGTTTTGTATTCAAACATGGTTGAGATGCTATCAAACGACTCAATGTGATCGTTGAATTGTAAAATTAATGTTAGCTTTTTCTATTCCATCTGACTATGTTATTGGTATGCGTGGTAATTTTGTTGTTATTTATGTGTGGTCATTGGATGTTAACATTGACAGTTGCACGCTAACACAATAATGACACTTTATATCCTCAGAACCTCTCATCACTATTACTTTCCTCATTTGATACCGACGTCATGTCTCACTGTTCAACTCTTAGAAATGATTCAAGTTTCTTATGGTACTTATCACTAACATACTTATTACATGATTCAAGAGACACATTATACGCACACATCATGTCACATACATGATTATCTTACGTAATGATCATGAGAAATAAAAATGTAACATAACAACAATTAAAACTAAAAGAAATATATAGATAGATAACTTAAACACCAATATATCATCTACATAACAATTGCATTCCATTAGAAATTATAAAATCAACCATATACCATTTAAAGATTGTTCCCTCAATCAAATACAATTCTAAATATTATAAACTCTCAAGCACGATAGATAAATAACTGAGATCGTTTTTCATAGTTTTTTTTTTCGCTAGGTAATTAGGGAACGGGGCCCTGGGGTTTGAACCCCGGGTGATAGTGTGGGGAAAGCATCTCCAACCAATTGAGCTGGCCACCACATCTGGTTTTCGTAGTTGATTATGTGTTTTAAGACTTTTTTCTAAACGAATTTGTATAGCATTATTTTGTAAATAGAAATGACAATTACTCAAAAAAAAACACACAAATTTACCCATAATTTGACTTTAACTGCAAATATTGTGAGCTACACTTCAAGTAAATCTAAAAACTCATCAAGAAGTTCAGTAAAATTAAGGATACATTTTATAAACTACACAAAAAAATACATTTTGGCCATCCATATGATGTGGAACTCTCTTGGCCATCTATATACATGTGGAACCCACATACATCGTGGTGTGTTGTAGGTTCAAAATGCATATGCGTGGTCAAGATGCATTTTTTGTAAAGTTTGTGGTTAGATTTACGTCTACCAAATATTTTCCCATCAACAATTAAAATGTCAGGGTTTGTTGAATTGAATTGTTTGCTCATACCTGAAACAACCTTGGTGCTATTCAATTTATTTTCTCTATTTTAGTTCTATTCTAAAAATGTAGTTTGAACTATTACCTGCATCAATTTTTTTACGATTAGTCATGGAATTGTAATGGGGTGCTAAGACTGCCTTTTGATTCGTCAACCTTTGGTGTTCTTATCATAAAGAGCTTTTTTCACTGTGGTCTGTGGTATGTGGAAACATGTTTTCATATGTATAGTATAATTGG
>JAOTRH010086787.1:0-16814 GCA_034768845.1 Heliamphora exappendiculata | reverse complement strand
AAGTTTCTTTTCATTAATCTTTTGTTTTTTACTTCTTTTTCTTTTACACTAAATATCTAGATTTGTGTTTTTGACTTTTTTTTCCTTTTACATTGAATATCTAGATTAGTCATTTTGTAATTTTTTTTAATTTTAAAAATAAAAAATCTAAGATTGCAAAATTTTGAAGAATCACCGCGTGGCACTCTCTTGGTGAAAACCTTATTTTGTTTAATATATACTAGCAATCAACTCACGTTATGCATGGGATAAAATAATAAATATAAAAATATATTATTTAGCTTTTTTTTATAGCACCAAAATAAGTTACGAATTCCAAAATTTTATTTATTATAATTTTTAATAATACATTAGTTTTATTGCCTCTTTTCTAAATAAATATAAATAATTTCTTAGCTTGATACTAACTCAACTTAAAATACTTGATAAAGTTCATAATTTGACATTTGTTAAAATAATAACAAAATGGTTATTCTATATATTGTCAAACATACAAAAAAAATAATTTTACTTCAAATTATCAAAATAAAAATGCTTAGAATAATTGTAATTTTTGTTATAATATTAATTGTAATTTTTATGTTTTAAAATATACAAAATTAATATATCTTTAAATAATTTTCACATTGAAATATATTCTAAATAATATGGTCATATTAAGGAAAGAATTTATAACGTATTTTTATTAATTTTATTAAGTTATTAATAAAATTATAATATTTAGAAATCTAGTAAATTCATATAGGATAACTTAATAGTTGAATTTGTGATTTATTGATACAATTTGAGATATTTAATTAAGAGTAATTTTAGTATAAGTTTTATTATTAACTGATATTAAAATTTTAATTCCGTCATAATTTTTTTCACAGTTTTAGTCCCATGCGATAAGTGATACATTTATCAGTTCATAAAATTCAGACATTAGTTAAATAAAAATGTGTTACTTATTATTCCCAACAGTTATGATGACTTGATAAATGTATCACTTGAATTTTTTCGCTTGTCTAAAACGGTAAAAATTAATTCTTAAATAGGAACAAATTAAACATAATATAATTATTCTAAATTTGATAGGACTATTTCTTAAAATAAAAGTTGTGGGGCTAAATCTTTTATGAGGTCTAAAAAAAAGACTAATCTTTAAAATTTTCTTTAATTAATACCCAATAACTTTTTTAGTGACATATCACATTTTGTAAAGAAAAACATGATATGAATATTTATATATAGTAAATACCCCAACCTGAAAATTGAAAGGTGAATGAAAAATTAAAAAACAGTAGCCAAATAAAATTTCATTTCAAAAAAAATTTAATTAATGCATACGATTCAAACCCAATAAGAAAAACCAATGAATATTTGACATGTGCATCTATTTATTTTAAAATTTTAAAAATTAATAAAAATAAATTAGAACTTTGGAGGTTAGTAAACTTATAAAATGATTAAATATATAACATAAAAACACAGACTATATATAAATATATATTCAGAATATATTAAGAATTATTTTTATTAAAAACTAATTATGAGATGTATTAGAATTATTTTAAATTTGAATTTTTATACATCTCTTACTTAGTTCCCAATAATAACTATTCCTAATCCAATCTCAATATATATTTAGAATTGTTTTAAATTTGAATTTGTTGTCAATTATCTTTAAACCCATTTAAGAAACAATTAAAAAATAGTATAAAGACAACTTTAGAAAATAAAAATTTATGGATAGAACCAATCAAATTGGAACACATGTATCTATTTTTTTAAAAATTCAAAAATTTTAAACTATAGAATTAAGATTTTCAAGCTCAAAGGGCGAATAACATTTTGCAATAATATATAATATAGATATAGATATGGTATTTGAGGGAGGTCACATATTGATTATGCACATATGGATCCTACGTAAAGCATAGACACAGGACGTGCTGGCCTGAGCAGGATGTGCTAGGTCTGAGCAGGACGCGCTAGGCTTGAGTAGAACATGCTAGGCTGAGCAGGACACAGGACGTGCTAAGCCTGAGCAGAACATGCTAGGCTGAGCAAGACGCAGGATGTGCTAGGCTTGAGCATGACACAAGACATGTTTGGCCTGAGCAGGACACAAGACGTGTTAGGCCAGAGCAAGACATGCTAGGTTGAGCAGGACACAGGACGTGCTGGGCCTGAGCAGGACACAGGACGTGCTAGGCTTGAGCAGGACATGCTGGCCTGAGTAGGACGTGCTAGGCTGAGCAGGACACAAGACGTGCTTGGCCTGAGCAAGACATGCTAGGCAGAGCAGGACACAAGTCGTGTTGGCCTGAGCAGGACGTGCTAGGCCCAAGCAGAACACGCTAGGCCTGGGCAAGACGTGCTGGGTTGAACAGAACACATGACATGTTGGGCATGAGCAGGACACATGACGTGCTAGGCCTGCTCAGGACACAAGATGTGCTAGGTTTGAGCAGGACATGCTGGCCTGAGCAGGACATGTTAGGCTGAGCTGGGCACAAGACGCGTGTCACTCCCCAAAATTCGGGGTCACGTGAAAATCTACCAAACATCCATTTTATATGAAAATATAGATTTTCATACATTAAAATTCGCCTGTTGAAATCACAGAATACCTAACAAAGTGGATCTCTCATAAGTAAAAGACAACAGTTCAACATGCGTACAATATATCACCTTATGGCGTACAAAATCTGCTTTCAGGAACAAGCATACCAAAAAGGAGAAACTATAAAAGTCTTTAGCCACCGCGGGCACCACCAAGCCACACCTCATCCACATCAACGTCACCTGAAAATGGCTTTATAAAAAATTTCCACCCGTGAGCTGAAACCCAATAGAAACAGATAATAAGCTGAAAAGCAGGAATATACAATCATATGGTGGGAGCAAACTCAATCACAACACTAAAACAGGTTTTCTATCCAAAACCATCAAGTTTTCCCATCAGATTACACAAGTCTCCCAAAACAGTGTTATTTCATAAAATCATGTTTTCATCCTTCAAACCAGGTATCGCAACAAATGCAAATAAACCACTACAGTTAAGGAAAAACAATAATCAAAATATCGTTTCCCTCGCAGAATGTACCATCGCGAAATAAGAAGAATATGGTCCTATGTACCGACTCTATCACAAGGGGACAGAGGTAACAATTATAGACCCTTGTCCAGTATCTAATCCCCACACATTATGGGACCGATTAGATTCACACAAGTTCTATACGGAGCACCACAACGAACCACTCAATTTATGGGTACGACCCAGAGGGAGCTGAGCATCCTACCGTCTCAATTTACGGGGATTAACCCAAAGGACCTGAGTACCTACGCTGCGCACGTTTTCAGACTTACACCGAGGGCAACTCGTGCCAAATACACGTCATCCCAGTACATCTAGATAATCTTCTAAAAATATTTCTCAAACCGGTACAATATATATGTACATTGATCCATCTATCACTAGGAGATCAAACAAAACATTTTTCAAAATACTTTTTCCAAAAGCAGTTATACAATGCATGTATAAGCAAGAGATCCAATCAATGAAACCATGGAGATCAAACCAAAACTTGTAAGAACATATTTTCATGCAAATATTTTAGAAAGTGAGCCTCAACCCCAAGGGTTAGCTCCAAACCTCTAATAAACACGTTTCTCCCAAAAGTTTTTGTCAAAACCTCCTTTGCAAACCATCCATTGCCCAAACAAACCACCCGAACCATCAAAACCAACACCAAACACTCACACAGGGGTTCAGTCGACTGGCCCTAGCCCCCAGTCGACTAAAAAGCTCACTGGAAAAGAAGAACCCAACTAGAAGGAATTTCAGTCGACTTACCCTCAAGGTCCAGTCGACTGAACTCACCAAAGCATGATCCAGTCGACTAGACTCAAGGCCCCAGTCGACTGAACCAACCCAGAAACCATTTTTTTGCTACAGTTTGGATCTCCAATCCTCAAACCAAGCTTCAAAAATACCCATTTTGATACCTAAAGGCATACCCGAGCCCAAGGCTATCACAAACCATCATCAGAAACGTCTAACACCTGATTTCATCCAACCGAAATGCCAAAAAAGAGTTTTAAAACCTAAAACCCCAACTTTGAAACAAAGATGATTTCCAAGCGTTTAACACGGTGAAAACACATAAGATTACATATACAACCCTTATACAGTAGTAGAATATGATATTCTATCTCGTTGGGTCAAAAACCTGACGCCTCGATCCACATGCAAATTCGAGTTTTGTTGGAATCGATTTTCGCCTAGATGGATGCGTAGACCACGTTGCCGATACCAAGGATCAGCAGTTGGTTTAAAAAAAACCAAGCCCGGGCCCCCGAGAAGTTAAAGAGAAGGCAGAAAAAAAATAGAGAAAACTTAGGAGTTAAGTTTTGAAAATATCTAACTCAAGATATTTATAAGCCTTCAAAATATTTTTTTTTGAATTTTTGTAATTCGCACAGAAACTCCCTATAACCCCAGGAAGCAACCCCGCTTGCTCAGATTAACCAAAACAGGTATCGAAACACATATGAGCATAGAAAAGAAAAAATGCCAAAAAGGCGTCAAAACACCTAACATGTATATATATCAAAATCCAACGGTACAGGGTCTCACAACGTGCTTGGCATGAGCAGGACATGTTAGGCTAAGCAGGACATAGGATGTGCTGGCCTGAGCAGGACGTGCTAGGCTTGAGCAGGACATGCTCGGCCTGAGCAGGCCGAGCAACAAGTGTTGAACGACCTCGAAAGCCAAGCTTGGGGCCAGATATACGATGATTAGTGGTCGTGATACGCGGATCAGAAGAAGGAGATGATGATAAGAGATCAGAAGCAGTTGAACCCACTCAAGGGCTAGGGTGTCAGAGAGGGTTGCCTTAGCCTAGACTAGGTCTGGGTACTGATGGACTGCTTGATATGACAAAAGAAACTTGCAAAAAGATCTAATAATGGCACTGATAAGTCACCATCAGACTGTTGACTGCTATGTATTGATCAGAGAGAGGAAATACAACCCAACCTGCTTGGGTCGGGTCGGACTCCAAAAGCGGGTCAAGTATATTTCTTTCTCTAAATAGCCAATGTTTAGAAAGGCAATGGTATGCTCTCTATTTACTAGCCAAAAATCTGTCAAAATACTCTCTCAAGTTTTTCTCTATCTCTGTAACCTTTGCGTGACTTGATCGTCGGAGGGTCCACCGGTATAAAACCACCGGCGGGCATCTCACCCCTTTCTTGTACAAGCGTACACGTGGAATCAATCTCTGACACCTTAGCTAGTTTGGACGGGACCGGTGGATCCCAATCTTTATCCTCTACAGTATTTATACTTTTTTCTTTTATATATAGGGTAAAGGCATGAAAGTAGGATGCTCTAACTAGCTTGTTCAAAACATTCTAGTTAAATACGGGCTTGATTATTCCCTATCTAATATACCCACATTGGAATAACTTAATATGATTCGATTTTTTTTTTCAGATGAAAACTTATTTCGAATTAGGTCACCCTAAGGGCCAGTTTGTTTGGAGAATTTAGCCTATGGATTGGATATAATATTCACTATGCTTAATATATCATATGTTTGGTGCACCTAATTGCATCAGATATAAAATCCTTGATTTGCCTATATACATGGATAACAAACAATCAGTGGGTTGTGTTATTTTATATCTTGTGATGGTTCAAGTGTGATCCCCCGGATTTTTAGAAGGATCTAAGAGCGACACTAATAAAATATGGTAAAAAAAGCATATGATTAATACCCATCCAAACAAAATAAAGTAGAGTATTACAAATATTATAGACCTAGACGAAAATAGATAACAAAATACATGCAACTTCTTGGTATACAGGTCTCAAAATACTAGAAAAAGATAGCAAGGATTGGAAATTGTGAGTCATCGGCTCATGGGAGCCATGTCTCTTCCTCTCCCAGAGCCTGATCGTTGGGTTGAATATTCGGTTCTTCAGAACTTGGCATAAAATGCCATGAGCCAAAGCCTAACAAGAAGGGTCATCCTGATAGCAAGGTGTGAAAAATTATCATGGTCAGGCCCTCGAATCTCTGGTCAAGGTTTAGTGTGGGATTAACGCATATTCTATCACTAATTATTTCGCCACCCGAACTACCTTCACCATGAGGTACTATTTCAGAATTTTATGTCGTGGCATACAAGCTGGAGACAACACCCAAAAACCATTTTATTAACAAAACCACGGGATATCGTCTGAAATAAAACCACCATAGGGTCCATTTCATCAATCGTTATAATTTAAGTGATTTTCGTATATTCCAACCCATGTGTAATGAATGCATGTCCCATCCTAAGCATGGATGTACTAATGCATGTGATGCTAAGATTATGCCAAGTAAAATAAAAATAAGCATAGTCAATATATTAACACTTAGCATAATTAGTGAACACCAAATAATTAAATAACCCAAGTCACATAGCCATTTTGGGAGATGCCACAATCAATCAAAATAGTTATAAACATTTTAGGCTCACAAAAAACATACAACATTTAGCATAAAATATGTAGTTAAAAATGCTATTTTTTTTACACTTAAGTTAAAGTAAGGCTAATTTAGACATACTATATAAAATATTTTTAGAGTAGCAATTTAATTTTTTTTTCTCGGGCTAATTTTTTAATTTTTTTATGTGGTACATTAATATCTCGTCTAACATTCTTATGTAGAACATTTTTTTAAAATTCCTAAGGATTTTAAGTAGTTTAAATTCAACAAGAACCTAACTCAAAACTATTTTTCTGCTATACTTAGAATATTCTGAGAATTACTGCGTTTTACAAAATATTTTTGAGGCATCAATCAAACTCCTACCAAGACTATTTTTTGATATGTTATACATCTAGATGTCATCTAAAAATTTTATGTAGAACACCAAACTCACGTCTTTGAGAAATATTAGAGTTTCAGGCTCCCTAAAAAAATGTGACAAAACAGATGATTAATCCTAAATTTGTTTGTAATAGCAGGGATTATAAAATATTTTTGGAGGCTCAAATCAATTTCTTCTTAAGAGATTTTTGGACAGTAGCTAGTTTTTTATGTCCACTACATTTCATATGCAGAAAACATTTGATTTGGGCTATGAAAATAAGGGTTTTGGTTGATACAAAAAGATTGGACAGAAATGACCCTCAAGGACAGAATCTATCCAACAATTTTAAAAATAGATTCGGGGTATCAAACAGTTTTCAAATGATCTCAGGTTTGGTGGGTAGATGAACAAAAATATTATCTACAACTTTTATGAAAAAACCAATTTGATTTGAGGCTCTGAAAATGAGGTTTTTAGCTCTATAATGGTTGTTGGTCCAGACTTGACACATTTTGGTAAAAATTTCATAATCTTGAGTTTTATGCATGTAAACTAATTCAAATCAATTTTGTATGATTACCAACACAAAAACCTAACTTTGGACATACAATTTGGCATTAGGAGATTTTTTTAGAATTAAATATGACTTTTCAAATCAAGGTCCAAAAAATAGCGAAAAGTAGGAACTTAAATCTATCAATCCCCTACATGTTCTAGCTTAATGCATGGTATAAATCTTTCATTTTCTTTCCATGGAACATATTTATGTTAGAATATATAAATCTTAGAATATCAAAATCACTAAGAATGCAAAAGATTAAATAAATTACATGCATGCAATTATTTAGGCACCAAGAATACCAAGAACCAAATTTCCTAGCTTACTTAACTTAGTTTATTTTCTTTCTTTGATTTTAATCTTCAAAAATGGATGAGAATAGATTAGATTTGATTGTAATAGAAGAGTTTTTGGAGAGTATTCTTACCCTTAAGCTTGCTTCTTGAAGGTTTGAAAGCTAAGGACTTAAGCTTCAATGTAATCCCTTCTTTCTTTCTTTCTTTCTTTCTTTCTTTCTTCTTTCTTTTTTTTTTTTCCAAACAAGACTTGGCAATTTTTTTTGCAGATTTTTTTTATTTTTTGAGACTTAGTTGAGGGTGGTTTGGTCAAGAGGCCTTCGGGGATATATTTGTAGCAAAATTCTTTTAAGTGGAAAGAATGATGATAGTGTAAGGCTATCTCCATTGCATCCACATAGTTACGATAAGACAACACAATGACATGAGTGTGAGATCTTCCTATGAGGTTTTGGGGTGTTTGACCGGCCAACCTCAAACCATGGGCTTGGTTGGTGGTTTGGTGGTTTTGTGATGTATTTTTGTGGTCTATAATGCTATATTTCAAAAAATTATCTAAAAATTAATTTAATGTATATTTTTATTCATTTTTTTTTTATAAAATTGACTTAAATTATAAGTTTTAAGGTTAGCACATTATTTTTATAGCTTAGAATTAAATTCGTTAGGTTTGATTACAGTTGTGGTGAGGTATAGGCTAAATTAATTTTTTTTGGAAAGATGTATCATTTTAACTTAAATTTAAAATTTGGTGTATATATTTTTAATTATTTTAACATAATTGGATAGAATTCACTTATTTTTATATTTTTCTACAATATTTGGCATTTAATTTATTTAATTAAGATATGTAATGCGCAATTTTGGCAAGAATTAATCTAATTAACAAATGTTTGATATTATGGGACTTTAGGACTTTGGATTATAAAATTTAATTTAGTTGTAAAATTTAAGTTGATTACCTTACATCGGTTTGGTTTTATTAATCTATATTTTTTTAAAAAAAATCAGGTCCTTACAAAGACATTACTGCTCGCAGTTCTATATCATTCGTGTGAACCGTCTTACCCTTTCATTGCTTTCCAAAGCTTGTAGTTTGCTTTCCTTCCGTGATGGGAAGGCTGTGTGTGCTAAAAAAAAAAGGCAGTTTGTATTAATGCAGTTTTTGAAAAAAATGGAATATATTTAAAATATACAATTTGTCAATGGTTAAAAAATAAAACAAAACAAAATATTTAGGTGATCTAAAAAATGCAAGAGTTGGATAATTGTTTGTCTTTAAAAAATTGTGATGCTAAACTTTGAAAATATATATTATACATCATTAAGGGCAAATATGAAAATTCATTTTTATATTTACAAATTTATATATATTATCCACTCATATCTACTTTTAAACAAAGTATATACTAATTCTCAGTAATATATATCTAAAGTCATATCCTTCGCAATTTATATCTATTTGTATATTCAAATGTATTATATACTTATTAATTTATCTCTAGACAATCAAACAAGCTCTAAGTGCCACTTCTTACATGCTTTTGATATTTTTACATATCTCTAGTATTCATATTCTCTCAAATTCTTGCTCACCAATATCATTGTTCATATCACATTCCAAAAAGTCTTTTACCGTTTTTTAATTACAATTTCTTATCACCATCTCCTCTCACTTCTTGATAGCGCGTTGACAATTAGCCACCTCGTTTCACTCTAATTAGGTGTGGGCATTCGTTGGGTTTGGCTGTGTAGAACTACATTTTAAGTGTAAGATTCTATTTTTCCAAACCATGCTAAGAACTTTAACAATGATTATGACAACTCGCGCAAGTCTCGAAACCCTATATTACATGACGGTTACTGTGAGATCCTGTACCACTTTATTTTTTATATATAAACATGTTGACATGTTTCTTTCATGTTATGTGTATCATTGATGCATGGTTTATGCTTTGGAGTTGTAGAACAGTATGTGTAGATGTGTTTTATGCTTTCGTTTGGGCTTGTTTGGCTTTGGACCCTAGATTCAGTGTTCCACCCAGTGTTGGCCGCTCGAGCAGTGGGTGAGCGCTCGAGCGGGGTAGTGGCAGAGTGTGGGTCTGTGAGCTGGCCGCTCGAGCGGTGGGATGGCAGGGTGTATGTCGGCAAGGGGTACGCTCGAGCGGTGCTTGGGCGCTGGAGCGGTGTGCCCAGGCTCGAATTTCTATAAAGTCTACAAAATATCTTTTTGAGATCCAAAATATCTTTTTTGAGCCTATCTCTTTCTCTACATATTTTCTCTGCCTTCTCTCTAGTTTTTGGGAGGCCCGGGGCTTAGTTTTTGAATGCCTGATAGCAGATCCTTACTGTCGGCGATGTGGGCTTCGTATCCATCCGGACGGATTCTCGTTCCGACGAGGTTGGATTTTGAGGTGTCGAGCTTTTAGCTCTTTGAGGTAGGATTTTAGACCCTACTGCTGTATAAGGGTATTTTATGTAATTATATGTGTTTTCACCGGATAAAAAATGCATAAAATGTCATATTTGTGTTTAAACCTTGTTTTATAGGTAAAAAGCATGTTTTTCGCTTTTCTTGGTTTATTATCGTATATGACATGTAGATGTATGATTTTCAAAAGGTGGTTTTGAAAACGGTGATTTTGTGAAAAATGGTGGTTTTTGATAACAATCTCGACACTTTTGTGTTTTGGAGGTTTGGAGCTAACCCTTGGGATTGAGTTTCAGTTTTGAAAACATTTTGTTGAAAACAAGGAAAAATATTTTAAAAATATTTTTGTTTGATCTCTATATTGATGGATGGATATAAATATATGTATAATGTATTTTTATGAAAATATTTTCGTAGTTGAGTTACGGTATGATTTTTGTGAAATAATTTTCTAGATGTACCGAAATAGTGGGTATTTGGCATGAGTTGCCCTCAGTGGAAGTCCAGAAACGTGCGCAGAGTAAGTACTTTTGGTTCCTTCGAGGTAGTTCCCGTAAAGAAAGTGGTAGGTGTTTTTATCATTCGATTTTAGCCCGTAAAGTTAGCTTTTACGTTATGGTGCTCCGTATAGAACCCGCCATTACCTAACCGGTCCTATTATGTATAGGGATTGGGTAAGGAGCAGGAGTCTATAGTTGATACCTCTGTCCTCATGTGACGGAGTCGGTACATAGGAATCATTTTATATTTTCTCGGTGTGTGATCCGAGTAGAAAAATGACGTTTTGGTTACTGTTTTCCTTCAACTGTAAAACGTTGTTTTGCATTATGTAAATGCTTGATTGTGAAGGAAAAATTGTTTGGGAGGTTTGTGGAAAACATGTGGTTTTCTGACATAAAATCTTTTTGGCTTGTGGTTGAATTCGCTGCCACTACATGATTGTATATCTTGCTTTACCGCTTTATAGTCTGTTTCTATTGGATTTCGGCTCACGATGTGGGATTTTGTTGTAAAACCATTTTCAAGTTTGGCGGTTGATGATCATGAGGAGTTGATCAAGTGATACTTGTGGTGGCAGAAGACTTTTTTAATTTTCTTTTGTATGTCTGCTTGAAGGCATGTTTTGTACGCCTTAGAGCGATATATTTATCCCTGTTGAATCTGACATTTTTTGCAAAGAGATATGCATGTTAGGTATTTTTTTTAATTTCAACAGGTGAATTTAAATGTATGAAAACTTATTTTTATAAAATTAGTATTTGATGAATTTTCATGTAATTTTGAATTTTGGGGCGTGATAGTCACACAAAACATAAAATTTGTTAGACATAAAATGAATTGGCCCAAACCCAGAACAAGCCCACATTTTAAATATGGCCAAATATTACACTAGGCCCAAACATCAAACAAGGCCCAATAATTAAATAGGGATCGAATAGTAATCAAGGCCCAAATGATAACAAAGGCCCTAAGTTCAATATAGGTCTAAAGTTCAAATTAGGCCTAATCCTAGACCCAATTTAAATAAAAGCCGAAATCTTTTATTAAAGCCCATATGCTTGTAGCCCATAATCCTTAAAAAGAAAAGGCTAGGCTCTGTCCAACAAGACAAACCCATAAAATATTTTGTTTTAAAACTCATTGGATCAAAGCTCAAACCCTTTTAACTCAAAGCCTAAATAACTTTTAGTTTTGAACCCAATCCTTAATTTCTTTTAAGCCAAATATTTTTCCAAGTGTATATATATATTTATATATATACATATATAAAAAAGGGCCAAAGTGGCCGGCCACCCTAGGGGCGGGCCCCACCTCCCATGTGATGAAGTTAACTTTGTGTTTGTGTGATCTTGGCCAAAGACCATACTCCCTTTGTCAATTCCCTCACCTAAGCTCTCTCCTTATTCGAAACACTCATACCACTCCCTCAATTGTCAAGTTTTTCAAACCATTAAACCCTCTAAATCTTCTAAGCCTCCCATCCTTCTTACACATATACATACATACATACATACATACATACATACATATATTCAATAAATCCATTTGGCCAATAAAAAGTCTTCAGCCATCTTTTCTCTTCTTTTAGAAAAACAAGGCCTTATATATATTTAGATTTTAAAAACTAGATGGTAACACCCCACATTTTAGCCCCCATGAATTATTCATTAAAAGCAGGTATTTGGAGATTTTATTAGAAAAGATTATACAACAAAGGTGTGACATCCCAATTTTTGGAGATTTTATTTTTTTACAAAAGACTTAGTTTCTTAATTTTTAATCAAGAAAATAGCTCATAATATTTTTAAAAAAATACTTATACTGATTCAATTAGATAGTCCAAAGAAACGTAAAGCTTTAATATTACAACCAAATGAGTTTTTAATTATTACAAACCCAAGAGTCTAAAATGTTCAAAAGAGTTAAAATTACATTCAATCCTCAACTACAATTTTCTTCCGAGAGTTAAACGGGAGGTTCTCCACTAGCTATAAGCCACAGTTCTATTTTTTATTTCAATGCAGCTTTCTTGTTGAATTCTTCTTCACTTGGCATAAGACGTCATGAGCTGCAATGCTCCAGTAAGAATAACTAATATCCTAATATCCTACCTTTATCACACATAATCAAGACAACACAAATATGCATACATAATGACAAATAGTTAAGAATAATAAAATAAAGTTCGCAGTAGTTTTTGGATAGTTGTGTGAGAAAATTATTTTTCAGGTCTCGCCAAGAAAACTCATCCTATGTTCGTCGCTACGTTTTCATAACGGGCACTTACCTTTACGGTAGTATTACATTTCCATTCACCATACTCCCATACACTTTGTCCACTACATCCTCACATTCCCGGCCCATACTACCTGTATGCAGCTAATAACGTGGAGCGATTTCCTATAGATCTCATTTTCATTCATACTACGTGTATGCGGATTGTGACTCCTACAGATCTGGACAAAACACGGCTACAATACATAGTACGGTTCATGACGTACATAAACACATCATCAAACATGACACCACCACTCAAATCCCAACCCATGTCAAAGCCTAGTTCTTTTGAAAAGCTGTTTGTTCAATGTTCAACGTTTGACTTTTCGTGATCGTGACTAAGCTAGCATGTGTGTGATATGAAATAAACAACACTCTTTACAATACTCAACATACTAGAATCAACATAAGAATAACTCATGCTCGACAATGCTCGACAAGTTAAAGGAATAAAACAAGTACAACTCACGTAAGGCACCACTTAAACCTTAAACTTAAAATATCATATTCATTTTGCTACAAATTAAAATAATTTAAAAAAAAGCAAACCTCACTGATTTGTCACGAAAATTGACGGGGTGCGAAATATACATGTTAGGAAACGTTTTCAAGAAGAAAGCTACACTGTGAACAACTGGAGGATTCGTTCTTCACAACTGAAATTACTTTGTGGACAATAAATATTAGAAGACTTTTTTCTTGTCATTTTCCCCATATTTTATGACGGAAAACACATATAAGAAATCGTTCATTGAAGAGAAGTAATTTCATATCAAACGATGTCGAATGTGTTTGTTTCAATTATTGTAAAAAGAAATTTTAGGATGACTAATAGTTGATTTAGTCTTCTAGGTGGTTCCATTTTCCCTAAAATTAAAATTGTCTATATAGTGGAAATCATAAAACTAGTAGACATATCAAAACGTAAATGAGCATAGTTACAATTTGTCTCTATGAGATTCACACAATGTATATTGATGAAAGGTATCTAACAACTAAAAGCCCAAACAGATGGGTTTATTGGGTGAAGTTGGGAATTAAGTTTTCAGATTAGGGCTTGGAAATTCAAGGTTGCGCCCAATGTCATGTTAAATTGGACTTAGGTCCCTTAATATGTAGTGCTACCAAACCAAACCCAACGAATGCCCACGCCTAATTAAAGTGAAACAAGGTGACTGATGGTGTGCGCATTGTTGAGAAGTTGGGGAAGATAGTGATAAAAAATAATTAAGCATGTAAGAAGTGGCGCTTAGGGAGGCCAAATTTGAAATAATTATAAGTTCATTTAAGGAACAAAAATCAAATCATAATAAGTTATTCTAAATGGGGTTATAACATAAAGGTAAATTATAAAACCCATTAATTAACAATTGTTAATATTTTCCTTTATAACCTTATTTAATTATAATGCACTGAACTAGTCATATCTTCTCACTTTCCGGCCTTTACCCAATTCATAAAAGGAAAATGTATAAGTACAATTTAATGTACAAAAATCAACATTAAAATTAAAAGAACTCAGATACGGTTCTGAGCACAACAATGAGGTAATTAAGATTATGATTGTTATTGTCTTTTCTTTGTTTTAATTTGTTTGTATAACTTAAAAAAATAAAATTTGGTAACATAATTAAAGGCAGTAATGATCAAATTAAGACCCATGGCCTAGTCCACGTGTTCTACTCCCTTGGTTTCCAAGGGTAAGATCTTGCGTTCGAGTTGCATCAATCCAATAGTATAAAGTGTTTGTCTTCAATTGGAAGTTGGGAGTTCAAGCTTTACTTGAAGCAAGATGTATGGAGTAATGGGTGTGAGTTTAGCCGTTCAAAAAGAAAAAAAAGTAATGATCAAATTAAATTATCCAATTTTCTTTACTTTCTTTTACTATAGTAACGTGCAAAATCCATTGTTTCCCAATGTTAAGATAATTTAACTTAATTTATCATATCGTGCTAATATAAATTGCCACTTCACTTACCAACAAAAGAGAAAAACTGCCTATTGCCGACACTTTCTATAAAATACAAATTATGGGTTTAGCCTCTATGTATGTTTGTGTATATATACACATTATAATGAGATAAGAAAACAGTCGTAGGTAAGGCAAACATCATTTTTTTCTTGACATTGCTAGACTCACAATGAGCTGGATTTTCTATGCCTTGCTTATCCTAATACATTGCCTCGTTGATGCTGACACAGTTCATGTCATTAGTCGCGTTCCGAACAACCCCACGCCATTGACAGTTCATTGTCAGTCTAAGAACGACGATATTAGAACACACACAGTGAACAATGGTCAAGAATTGAAATGGTCATTCATTCCTAACTTTTTTGACACAACTCTCTTCTTCTGCCATTTTTATTGGGACTCTAAAGATACAAGTTTTGCTGTTTACGATAAGAAAATATTCAATAATTGCATAAAACTATCCGGCTTTAATGATTGCTATTGGGAGGCAAGAACCGATGGTTTCTATCTAAGTGGGGATACTAAGGCATGGGAGAAAATAAATAATTGGCCATGATTACTAGGATATTTTGAGATAAGAGTGGGATGTAAGAGTAATTGAATTTATCAATTAAGTTAAATACAAAAGAAGAATACTATTTTACTTTTTAGTGTTCTATTTCTAACATATTTTCAGTTAATCTCCTCATCTATTGCTTAATGTTTACTTTTATTTTTGATGGATAAACAAAAAATTTTTTTATTACCGCCACCCAATTAAGAATAACTTAAGACTGACACTCTAAGAGAGTAAGACCAAAGCTAAGCAAGGAACAATTGACAAGAGATCAATTCAAGGGAGGAGGACACAAGAAAGAAGAAGCAACAAAAAACATTGAACACCAACTCAAAGGTAGCCAACACCCGGGGAGGGGGCAGTACCGCAAAGAGACGAAAACACCACCACAAAGACCTGAGAGCCGAAAGCCAAAACCAAAGCCAAACCAACACACCCAGCCCCAAAGCCAACACAGAAAAGCAGCAACACACATAACAGCCCCAACAGCAACACTAGAGCAGCACCAAACACATAGCACAAACAACCACCAGCACACAAGCAAACCACCCCAAATCAACCCCAACCAAACAGGCACAAAAGGCCACCAGACCTACTTCAGCAATCTCTGAACCAGAGTGAAAAACAAGGCAGAACCTTAAGGGACCACCCAAAACACTTAACAAACTCAACTTCAAAGAAAGCACACCCCAACACTTAACAAGCCCAACTTCAAAGAACACGCCTACCCAAGAAAAGAAACAAAAAGGGCCTACCAAAAACACCAGACTACATATAGGCAAAACAACAAACAGCCTACTCGCACAAGAACATCAACCCAGAATTTTCTTACAGACAAGCCCAGCTTAATGCTTACTTACAAATGTTTATTTATTTTTTGCCTCCATTGTTGATCTTGAAAAGCATAATTGAAAAATTCAAAGAGATGGCTCTCCAGTTCTTGTTCTCAATGGGCATTATGATGGTTAGTTCTATTATCATTACATTGTACCAAATTTTGCAAGCATGAAAAAGCAAGATTTTATTTTCCAAAATTATGTCAATCACCCTAAGCTTGAACGATCCCTTTGGTACATGCGTTTATTGATTCAAATAGATATGCTAATAAAAATGGAGAGGAAGAATTATTGAGTCATGATTCATACTAATCTACCTCGGTAGTTTATTAAAAAAACACTATTACATGCTATTTCATTAATTTACTGTGATAAGTGGTCTGTGGATTACATGTTCATTGTAGGATGGCTCTTATTAAATATATTATGGATAAATTATTGTAGGGATGTACAAAAATTGCTATTCTGCCAATCCACCCCAACCCAACTATTTCATAAGTGAAGCCAAACTGAGGAAATGGGGTGAGT
>JAOTRH010086776.1:0-16815 GCA_034768845.1 Heliamphora exappendiculata | reverse complement strand
CATGGCTGTTGGTTTCCAGACTTCAATTGCAATTGAAATGGCCAATCCAATTGTAATTAAATCTGCTATTGAAATCTGGATTTTCATGGCCAATGAAATTCACAAATTCCAACAGAAACCAAAAGACATACCGAGCTAACACCGCGGAACACCGAGCTGTGAACCGAGTCCAGCCGGTTCCGTTGAGACCGAACTGAGGAATGCCGAGGTGCATGTTGTAGAGCCGAGGTGTGCAGTACCGAGCTGATTGTTTGTACTGTAGAGATGGGAGGTTCGCCGAGCACGGGGCTCTAGTGCCGAGAACCCAAAGCCAGCATGCGTAAATGCTAAGATGGGCTGGGGTAAATTACCGATCTGGAAATAAGGCCGAGTTGCCCAAGCTTGACGAACCAGCTGACATACTGAGAAGAAAAAACCCAGCTGGGTAAATGTGTGGCTGAGATGAAGGGCCGAGCTTCAAGCTCTAGCGCCGAGAAGGCATGACTGAAGTGCCGAACTACAGCTGCACCGAGAAGGACGTTTAGCCGTAGGAGACACCGAGTGGAGAGCCGAGCGGACTGGATGTCGAGGACCGAACTCCAGTTTTCGTTGTGAGAGAATTAAGGGAAGCACCACCAAATGCATTGCAAAAAGCAAAAAGCAGCTTTTGCATGGATAGTCGCCGGAATGAGTGATAATCCGTTGAGGTGCAGATCTGGGTTCATGAAACCATGCAAATATTGAGCCAATAGAAATTAATTTGATTGATTAATTTTAACAATAAAAATTTGAGTTATTTGATTTGCGCGGAATTCAAAATTTTTACTGTGTTCGAAATTAACAATAGAATAATAAATTTTATAGAATAATTTTTTTAAACAAAATAATTTAATTAATTTATCAAACTAACCTGACAATAAAAACTATTCTTGAATCAATAAAATAAATATAATAAATTTATTAGGAGTCCTCCTCTAATCTTAGCAACAAGAAACTTAAAAATTCATGGAAGAGAAAATGAATTAAGGTTTGTAGAGAAAAGCTGAAGATGAATAAAAAAAATTATAGATTATAATCTAAGATTTCCTATTCTATATATAATAGAGGATAACCTTAGAGATTTCATTTTTAAATAAGATCTTATTCCCTTAAAATCTTATCCTCTTAAAATATTTTTATTTTCTAAAAAAATGATAAAATTTAAAATATTAAACGAGGGTGAAAATTACATGGGCTATATCATTCCAAACGCTAAAATAATGGTCTTCAGTGCTAGCCCAAGTTGGGTCCATGTTCTTATAGCCAAATTTTGGACTTTTTTCCTCTTTTTAAAGTCATATTCACATGTTAAAATTCAATACTTTACAATTATGCTTCAGGAACCCAAATGTTACTTCTAAATCTCTAATTTAATTCTAGCAATAGAAAAATAAGTATTAGTACAAAATTAATTATATAAGCAAAAATTATTAACAAAAGAGTGGAATAAAGTCAATGTTAATATGTAAAAATATATACTACTAAGTTGTTATCTCAATCTAATTTGGGAAAGAACAAAATTGAGACCTTATGGTAAATATTATAGAGCATTCTGTTTATCTTATTAAAAATTATTGAAAAAATGTGGGTTTTGGACTAAGTTACACATGAGTTTTAGCTAACTTTGAAACGAAATAACTTGAATATTATTTAATCTCTTTTGATGATTTCAAGTGTAATATGTCCATCTGCATGTGTAGTTTAATTGTGTATTTTGTATTATTCAAAATCATTAATGGCTGAATGAAAAATTGACTCCATAGTGTGATTTGAAAATGGTGAATTAGGTAATATGGTGGCTATCCTATATTGGTTGGAAATGAGAATCTTTAGTGCCATATATAATCCAACCTTAAATTTGGATTTAGGCTTCAAAGAACACCAAGTTTAACGATTGAGAGAGGACTTACCCAAAGGTGGGTTCAGCTTAAAACACAAGCACGCACGCATGCACTGATTGGTAGTGCCGAGCCTGGTCGGGCTTGGACTCTTGTCCAGGTCTGGGTCGCGGGCAAAAAATTTAATTTTTTGTTAATTTTGTTACCGTTTTGTTACCATTGCTGACCGTTGGAGTCAGAATAAACCGTTGGAGTTTAAATCAATTCACATCTATTGACAAGTCCAACCACCATGATGAATTAGTTTGGTCCAGTTCGAACATGCACCACTAGGTCTATTTAAAGGCAGGCCTTCTGCCCTCCTTTACTTCTGCTTATGCTATTTCTGGCATGTTGCTGCATTTTTTAGAGAGAGTTTAACCATAGTTTTTGGTTTGTCGAATCTCCAAATTTATGTGTTTCTTTTGTGGGTTGAAGATTGTTGTATTTTGGGAGACATACGCTTCCAAACTCGAAGCATTGTAGTGAGAAAATTTTTATCTTAAGAAGATTGTGTCAAATACAAGTATCAGTTCTTTTTACAGTAACATGTTTCTTAAATTTATGCAGTTTAAGTTTTTTTTTTGTGTCAATTTTTCTCTTTCCTATTTTTGTTTTCTGGTATACTATAGATTGTTTCAACAATCTTAAGATAAAAAAAAGTTAACTTATTTTTTATATCTCAGTTTAAAATTAATTTGTTGTGTATAGATTGTTGCTATTTTTAGAAAAGAAAAATTATTTTTCTGTACATTTATTTTTGCGTTATTTCTGTAGTATCAGAAAATATTATGAATTGTAAAACTGCTGGTACTTCTACTACTCTTACTCCTACTCCTGTCCTGGTTACGCCTTCTATAATGCCAACTGTTACTATGACAATATCGATGAACTATGAGAAAAAGTTAGAAAAATTTAATGAAATTAATTTTAAAAGACGGCAACATAAAATGTTGTTTTATCTTATAACTTTAAATTTAGCTAAATTCTTATGGGAAATGCTCCTGCATTAAGAGAAGAAAAAACAAATCATGTTAAGGTCACACCAAAGACAACCCGTCTTAATTGAAAATACTCTATGCTCGACTATTGATTGGATGAATTTGCTAAACGATACCATTAAAGCTTGTAACTATAGAGGATCATGATTTAATTGAATGGTTAACCGTACACTAATGCAGTTGCATTTGTTACAAGCTTATGGTGGATTCAAAACTTTAAATCTATTTCATTTCTTTATCACTATTTTATATTTAAATTACTTATTTTAATCTTAGTTATTTAGAAATATAAATCAAATATCAATATAACTTAACATCATTGTTCCTATTGGAATGATACCTAGTTTTAACTACTATTTTACGGAGTATAATTTTTATTTGGTTTTAATTATTTATTTGATACAATAATGACAAAATCAAGCAATCTCAAAACTTACCTATATGAGTATGAGGTACTGCTACTTCCTATGAGTCTCAAAATTTGGCACTAAAGTGCTCATAAAATCAAGATATAGACATAAGACTAATCCATGTGTCAACTATTTTTGAATACTAGAAACACTTTAATTGTTACATGTGAGACGTGTCTGGTTAGTCACAAAAAATCGCTAAATCAAGAACAAGTCTACTACACTATCTTGATTAACTTTGATATTTTTGACTAAATAAATGATTCAATTTATGAGATACCTTCACCTATACACAAGTCTTTTAAGAG
This sequence comes from Heliamphora exappendiculata, assembly GCA_034768845.1. Taxonomy (NCBI): domain Eukaryota; kingdom Viridiplantae; phylum Streptophyta; class Magnoliopsida; order Ericales; family Sarraceniaceae; genus Heliamphora; species Heliamphora exappendiculata. Next base: position 13,201 of record JAOTRH010086776.1, on the reverse strand, counting down.
AACTAGGACTTTTTTTTTTGACTAAGTGAATGATTTAATTTAAGAGAATCAAGAATTTTTGTCTTAAGGAGATTGTATCAAACACAAGCCTTGGTTCTTTTGAAAGTAACATGTTTCTTAAATTTATGCAGTTTAAGTTTTCCTTTTGTGTTAATTTTCCTTTTTCCTATTTTTGTTTTTTGGTATACTATAGATTGTTCCAACAATCTTAAGACAGAAAAAGTTAGCTAATTTTTTATATCTCGATTTAAAATTAATTTGTTGTGTACATATTGTTGCTATTTTTAGAAAAAGAAAATTATTTTTCTGTACATTTATTTTTGCATTGTTTCTGTAGTATCAGAAAATATTATGGGTTCTAAAACTACTGGTACTTCTACTACTCTTACCCCTACTTTTGTTCCGGTTACGCCTTCTATAATGCCAACTGTTACTACGACAATATCAGTGAACCATGAGAAAAAGCTAGAGATGTTTAATTGAATTAATTTTAAAAGATGGCAACATAAAATGTTATTTTATCTTATGACTCTAAATCTAGCTAAATTCTTATGGGAGATGCTCCTGCATTACAGAAGATAAAACGGATCATGCTAAGGTCGCACCAAAGATAACCCGTCTTAATTGAAAATACTCTATACTCGACTATTGATTGGATAAATTTGCTAAATGATACCATTAAAGTTTGTAACTATAGAGGATCATGATTCAATTGAATAGTTAACCCTACACTAATGCAATTGCATTTGTTATAAGTTTATGGTGGATTCAAAACTTCTAAATCTATTTCCTTTCTTTATCGCTACTTTATATTTAAATTACTTATTTTAATCTTAGTTATTTAGAAATATAAATTAAACATCAACATAACTTAACATCATTGTTCTTATTGGAACGATACCTAATCTTAACTACTATTTTACAGAGTACAATTTTTACTTGATTTTAATTATTTATTTGGTACAATATTGACAACATCAGACAAACTCAAAGCTTACCTATACGAGTGTGAGGTGTTGCAGTTTCCTATGAGTTTCAAAACTTGGCTTAGAAGTGCTCATAAAATCAAGATATAAACATAAGATTAACCCATGTGTCAGTTATTTTTGAATACTAGAAACACTTTGATTGTTACGCGTGGGACGTGTCTGGTTAGTTACAAAAAATTGCTAAATCAAGAACAAGTATATTACACCATCCTGATTAACTTTGATATTTTTGACTAAATGAATGATTCAATTTATGAGATACCTTCATTTATACACAAGTCTTTTAAGAGAACCAGAACCTTTTTTTTTTTTTGTTATTTTGAAAATTGGGGGGGAGGGGGAAGAAGAAGAGGAAGGAAGGAAGGATTACTGCGAAATTTCAAAATAAATAGTTTTATTTTTTAAAGTTTTTTGAAATATTTCTTATTCTATAAGAAAGTTTTAATATTTATTTTAGGGAGAGCTTAATATGGAGAGTTGTGAATATTAGTTTTAAACCAATAAGTGTGGTTATTGAATTTTAATTAAAAGACTATGTTCTTTCCATAATAAAATGTGAGAACCGTTAATTTAAATGAAAATGTGCATTTAAATGAAGAGGTGCGATTTTTAAGTGAATGATTATATCCATTTGTGTAAGGTATAATTTACACAATCGGATCTAATTCAATGACCAAATTTGATTCGACGCATGTCTTTTTCGAGCCTAAAAGTCTATAAATAAACCAAAGATTCAACCTTTTTGGCCACCCCATTCATTTCAAATTGTAAGTTTGATTTTAAGTCTGATTTTTCTCTCTCTCCCTCTATATTTTATAGATTTCACGTCCTCTGACATTCTATTATTATGCAAAAATACAATATCAAATCCTTTATTTGATTAATTAGTAACTTTGACGGTATTATAATATGTTTTTGTTTATGCAAACGCAAATAGATAGATCTTTAAGATCATGCTAATAGATATATTTTTAAGATCATGCTTCGTTGTATTTTGAAGACAGATTTGAAGCATTTTGAAGACAGATTTACTGTAACTCAGTTCACATCTTCTAGTGGAGCAATTACTGTCTTTAGAAAAATGACTTTGTACCATGACTGGACGCTTAATTTTTTTCCGAATCAGAATCGAAGCTTAATTTGAATGTATTTTATTTATTTATTTATTTGTATAGGGACCGTATAGGAACTACAACGAACTGGAGTTCTGGATGCAGTTCAAATGGATTAAAACCGAACAAAATCTAATACCAACGGTATTTGACAAAAGTACTACTAATAACTTTTAATTTTTTACTATTAATTTGAACTATAAATTACAATTTTTTTCAAGTATCAACAACTTCAACTACAACTTATAATTATATATATTTTATTTTAATTATAAGTTACAATCTTTATCAAACGCTCAGAACTTCTACTACAAGTTACAATTTATAAACTATTAATTTCAATAATACCAAACACCACTACCTTCTCGAAACGTTGTGGGTTGCTTGATTTGATTTCTTGTCTTTGGATTTCGATTGAGCCAACCACATAGCGCAACTTCAATTCAAAGTAAATTCTAAAAATAATTCAGTACATTTTTTCCCCCTCATGTTTCTTTGCTTAAGCTGTGCTTGAATAATGAATTTATGAAAAGATTTTGAAAGAAAAAAAAACTAAATAAAAATAAAAAATAAAGTGAATAAACTAAATTATTTCTTCAATTTATTAGCATTTTTCCATAAGTTTCTTTTTTATCCCAGAATGCGACGTTCTGCTATCACGTTTGGACCTTACTACTTCGATAATTTTTTATTCCTCTTTTCCTTCTTATTAATACAATAGGATTAATAATAAAAATAATAACAATAATAATAATTATTATTATTATAATTATAATAATAAAATGCATGACACTAACAAAAATGATGATAGATACAAAAAGCTTTAGGTTATTTAAGCAACAACAAAATGAATGGCAGTAAATCAGTAAAGTGACAACCATCTTTATTGAAAGTGACTAAGAAACCTCACTAAGATAAAATCTGCTCATTCATGGACACCAAGGTTACACCAAGGATGAAGAGGTTCCAAAGAGATCTTTTAAAAAAATTTACACCTAGGTTCATTCCTTGGCTAACAAGGCAAATCCCCAATAAATAAAGAGAGTAACTCTACAATTTCAATGCAGATACCAAGTTCAATCCTTGTAGGGCAAGTATCACAAATGCAATACAATTATGAACTGTCTTCATAACTACTAAGTCCCTTAAAGCAGGAGGCCAGGAATAACATGAGCTCAAATTTTAAATCGCAAATGAGCTTCTGTCCACTTGCAACCCTCTTTTACCTCCATTTACGCCCGATCTCAAACTAACATACATATCTGATCTTAATGTTGACGTCATGGAGTGTGCATTTTGTAATATGCTAACCTAAACTGTTCTCCACCTGCAAAGGGAATAGTTGGGGAAAAAAAATTACTTATTCTCTCAATCCAAGGAAATAATATAGAAGGATGCAAGTGCATATGACAATTTGGGGACATTCGAATATTCAATGGAAATTACACCATCCAAATGTTTGATTAGCATCAGGGACAACCACCTTGAAATTTTCCTATGACAAACATGTCCTTTGTTTAATCTTACGAGTCTAAGATTACATGACTTTAGAACCCCAAAAAATGACTTCACATTTTTTCATCTAATTCTAATATTGGTGTCAATGATGTGATACCATATGTTCCATATATAGAATGTTGGAATGCCTTCTTACAAATTTTGAGCACCTCCACATCTATCAAGCAGTCACTGCAACTGTAGAATCATCAATCTTCATGTTCGTCTTCACCTTCGGAATCTGCATATGGTGAAAAAATCCAAGTAAATATCACCCCCCCAAAAAAAAATCCTTGATCGACGTATGCAATAGGTTGAATTTCACAAACACATTCAACTGATCTGAATGCAAAAATGCACCTAACCTTTCCAATTAGTAAGACAGTTTTTGACACGAGCTGTTATCAAGCCTTGACCTTTAGCAAATTGACTCGAGTTTGAGCATACAAACTAGTTCAGAGCAATTTCGTGAGGGGCTAAGCAGGTGCTGATACTGAGCCGATGCTAACATGACATGTTGATAATATATGAACAACATGTATATGTATTTACCCAAAATAAGACCAACATTACTCCTTGCTATTGCCTATCAGTCATCCTACAGTGTACATTAAAAATCAAGTTACTGTGTTTTCCAGTGTGAAATGACAAACTTCATCCTCTAGAATAGAGCCAATGTAGAAGCTGAAACATTCAGGAAGGTATACAATGACTTGAAATACATGAGTTTCTTGATACCCTGTAATACCCTTATTTGTATACATACATAAAAAGCAAGATGGTACTGAAATTACATTTCTAAGCCAAGCACATTCCCCATCCAGTATCACAATGACACCATCCTTGTTAGCGTGGTCTCTATATCTCTCCTTCCCCGGCTCTCTCCCTTTGGATCCGGAATTTTCTCTCATATACTAGATTTTTTTCCTCCACAAAATTCCCTCCATGCTGCCCATCGGACCAATCCATTACAATGTCAGCTACAGAATCCAAGCTCTCCAACAAAACTAGAGCCGGCTACCCATGCCTATAAAAATAACAGTGGGGTGGCTCAAAATGTTTAAACGGCCAGGCTTCTTCATTTTCTCTTTTAACCGGGATCAAATATCTCCGATTTTTTCTCTTTTTCTTTCTCTTCTTCCTTTCCTTTGATCAGATTCTGCTGTTAGTTTTTCTTAAGCATTTACGTGCCCCAGTTTCAAATAATAGCAATCCATATTGAAATATTTTTAGCTCTCTTAAGTACTGCATACCATCATTTTCTTAAAAGTTAAAAATCCTAATAACTTAAACAATTTGAACGTGCTACACTTTCAATGTAACAAAACCATTTCCTCAAATTATTTGCTATTTATTATTCATATCGATTACTTAAATTGTTATTGTTAAGTTGCACACCCAATTCCCAACTATATGTCCACCTGTCTGGAGTGAGAAGTGCAGGAAGAAGGTGACTTCTATGTGCAACCAAACCAAATGATAAGGGAAAAAAAATTGGCCAGTCTGCCCTCATATGGATGTCACCCATGGTCCACATTTCTTTCTTTTTTTATTACTTTGCTTTTTTCCTATTAAAAAAAAATCCCCAACTGTTGACTGTTGTCACTCTTACTCTTAGCTCCCGTTCTACCTATTGACTGTTGTCACTCTTACTCTTCGCCCTCCATTACATGCCCCTACCAGTTAGGGTTGTAAAACAAACCAAGCTACTTGAGAGTTCCAAGCGTGTTCAGCTTATTGAAAGCTTGTCCGAGATCAGCTTGTTCACATTTTAAGCTCATTAATTTTCTGAGCTCAACTTGATAAGCTTATACTATATAAACCGAGCTATTGGAGCTCAGCTTGCGATCAGTTCGATTCAAACTTGTTTGTGATTTAAGGTCAAACTGGTTTGCGATTGAAGGTCAACGAATAAACTAAGCTTGAAGATGCTTTTGAAGCTTGTTAAGCTTTCAAACCAAGCTTGAAGATGCTTTTGAAGCTCATTAAGCTTTCAAACCAAGCTTGAAGAATCTAATTCTAGGCTTGAGTCGACTTTTTTAGAACTTTTTATGTGTAGTCACACAAGCCCTCTTGCTCCCCACCTCAACTTTGCTAGTTCCGCCACCCTTCTTCCAAAATAACCAGCTGTAAGTTCAAAATAAAATCAAGAATAGTCAACCTAGTTTGAAACCCAAATGCAACTTGAATTTGATGGAAAGTGACATTGCATTTGTGGTGTCACTTCAGCTAGTAGTAAACACCTCTATTTAGAAAGCTAATGGCCAATTTTCTCAATTAATTTACCAGAAAAAGGGCATTTTAAGATGCACGTAAAAATTCTTAGGGAGAAGAAATGCATTTCCAAATACCCTATTTCGTGGTCACATGAACATTTTGAAACATGTGAAGCACCTATATCGGACAATCGACACTTGCGTAAGGTTATGAAATATTTGTCTGGCATGAGTTATTTGCATCTAGTAAAAACCAGTTTACCTTAAAAGATAGAAGAATATTACTACAGAACAGAGATATATGGGCATGCCCATGTGTCACACGGCGGCCTTGCGGAAAGGGCACGACGTGTGTGGCGCTAGCAAGACGCCTCTTGATAGCCCGCCAAGCTCGTAGATTGTGTTTGCCAAGTCAAGCAAACAAATCAAGTCAGTCCGTGGGCCAAAATGTAGGAAACGAAACCAAACAAGCAATCAGTAGTAAGCAAACCAAGCACAACAGAAAAGAGCACTAGATTGCGCAAATGAAACTCATTTATTAATGGAGACAAAGCATTACAAAGCTTGAACAAGGAAACAAAGGGCGGCGGCAACTAAGCACACCGGGCGCTAGCGCTAGGCAGAAAATAGAAGGCAAGGGATTGACTCTTACCCGAGTGACCCTCCTATATAATAGCATTCTGAGCCATCTCAAATATGGCAGGAGGAAACATCAGAATGCTTGAGGAGTTATAATGGGAACTTAAAAATACAAGACAAAGTCTAAAAATACAATGCTTTGGGGGAATTAAAGTTCCCATTTTACACTAAAATTACAAAATTTCCCAAGGCCTCAACACCTTCTAAGTGCCTCAAAATATAGCCCAAAGTGGATGTGCTTCAGGAAAAGGCATGCCCTCGGTATACTGTACATGGGCGCCAGCAGGCTGGTGGGGCGCAAGCGCTGGCGCGCTGGCGCGGGCGCAGGCACTGGCGCGCTAGCATAGGCACAGGCATGCCGACATGGGCGCGGGCGTGCTGGCATGGGCCCTGGCGCGCAGGCATGGGCGCAGGCATGTTCAAGCTCCGAGGAAGGGCGCATAGGCGCAAGGCATTGATGCGGGGGCCCGTGGGGCGCCTCCTCACATTCTCCCCCACTTGAGCGGTCGACCGCCTCGGCGACGTGGTCCAATAGTCCGCGATGACATCCGTGAATGCTTTGAGGTCCGCCTCCCTTTCCCAGCTGATTTCATCATCTCCAAGACCCTTCCACTTTACTAAGTATTGTTGCTGTCTTTTCCTACTAACGACCTTGACTCTGTCAGCCAAGATGGAATCAATCGAACGTTTGCCCGCTTTAGCTGTGATGGTCTGACGTTGAGAGACGTTTCGTGAAGGATCTTCCTTGTCTGGATGATAAGGCTTCAAGTAACTAACATGGAAGACCGGGTGGGCCTTTAGCCAAGACGGAGCATCAATTTTGTAAGCACATTTGCCCACTTTCTTCAAGATAGTGACCGGCCCTTCATACTTTCTCACCAACCTTCGATCTCTTCCCCTGATAAATCTTCGTTGTTCTGGGTTGAGTTTGATAAGGACTTGATCCCCTGCACTGAATTCCACTAGTCTCCTTCTTTCGTTAGCTCACTTCTTCATCCGGCTTGAGGCTCTTTCAAGATAAGCGCGAACAAGGTCATGATTCTTTTTCCAATCCTTAGCAAATTGAAATGCCCTTGGAGACTTGCCTTCGTAGGGTCCATCCATTGTGCGGGGTAACAGTGGTTGCTGGCCATTGACAATCTCAAAAGTGCTCTTGCCCGTAGAGCTACTCTTTTGAGAATTGAAGCAAAGCTGAGCCACGTCAAGGAGCTGCGCCCAGTTCTTCTGATTGGCATTGACGAAGTGGTGCAAGTACTCCTCGATCATGCAATTGAATCTCTCGGTCTGCCCATCTGACTCCGGATGATAACTTGAGGACATATCAAGGCTAGAACGGAGTAGTTTGAAGAGCTCTGTCCAGAAGCTTCCCGTGAAACGGGAGTCTCGGTCACTCACTAGGCTCTTGGGCACGCCCCAATACTTGACAATATGCTTGAAGAAGAGTTGCGCAGTCTCCTCGGCTGAAAGGTATTTGGGGGTGGCTATGAATGTTGCATATTTTGAGAATCGGTCCACTATAGTTAAAATGGAACCGAACTCCCCCACTTTGGGTAGGTGGGTAATGAAGTCAAGTGACACACTTTCCCAAGGCTTTGAAGGCACAAGTAGAGGCTCAAGCAGCCCTGCTTTCTTCTGATGAATAGCCTTGTCCTGCTGGCAGACGAAACAAGTGCGCACATACTCCTCAACATCATCGGGCATCTGAGGCCAATAATATCCTTGCTTAAGCAAGGCCAAAGTGCGTTCCCACCCAGGATGCCCTACCCAAAGTGTATCATGGCACTCTCGAATGAGTGTTTTCCTTAAGTCACCCGCTTTTGGCACGAAAACATGGCTGCCCGTTGTCATTAGCAAACCGTTTTGCATCCAAAACTGGCGGGTTTTACCCTTCTTGACAAGGTTTATAAGGTTTTCTGCCATGGGATCCTTGTCCAGATGGGTTTTGATTTTCTCCTTCAGAGAAGTTGAGATAGTTGAAAGGGAAGAAATTTGATGACACACGGCAAGCTCTGCCTTCCTGCTCAAGGCATCAGCTACATGGTTGGTGGCTCCTGCTTTGTACTCCAAGGCAAAATCAAACTCCGCTAGCTTCTCTTGCCACCGAGCTTGTCGTGCACTCAGCTTGGGCTGCGTCAAGAAGTGGCTTACTGCCTATTATCTATCTTGACGATAAACCGAGAGCCCAGGATGTAGTGCCTCTAAGTCCTCAGACAATGCACCACTGCAAGTAACTCCTTCTCATGCGCTGCATATCTTCTTTCTGCATCCTTGAGCTTTCTACTCTCATAAGCAATTGGATGTTGTTCCTGCATTAAGACACCACCAATTGCATAGTCAGACGCATCAGTCTGGATTTCAAAAGGCTTACTGATGTCGGGTAAGGCCAGCACAGGGTCCTTTGACATGGCTTCCTTCAGCTTGCGGAAGGCATGTTGGCATGCCTCCGACCACTCGTAGGCTTTTCCCTTCTTCAGTAACTCCGTCAATGGAGAGGCTATCTTTGAGTATGCTTCCACAAATCTCCTGTAGTAGTTTGTCAACCCAAGAAATGACCGCATTTCAGAGACACTAGCAGGTGGCTTCCACTCCTGTATAGCCTTCACTTTCTCCTGGTCCATTCTGATGCGTCCCTGCTCTACGATGTGCCCCAAGAATTTGATCCTTTCTTGGGCAAATGAGCATTTCTCAAGCTTGACACAAAGCTTGTGCTCCCTCAATTTAGCAAAGACCTGCTTCAAATGTTCAACATGTTTCTCCAACAAAGAACTATATACCACAATGTCATCCAAGTATACTACAACAAATTTATCAAGGTACTCTTGAAACACTTCATTCATCAAAGTGCAAAAGGTGGCAGGAGCATTGGTTAAACCGAAAGACATTACCAAGAACTCATACGAGCCATACCTGGTGACACAAGTGGTTTTTGGTTCATCACCTTCAGCTATCCTCACTTGATAGTACCCCGATCTCAAGTTCAGCTTGGTAAAGAATCTTGCTCGGCTCAATTGATCAAATGAATCTGCTATCAAGGGCAGGGGGTACTTGTTCTTAATTATGAGCTTGTTGAGTGCCCGGTAGTCTACACATAATCTGAAGCTACCATCATGCTTCTTCTGGAATAGAACAGGTGCACCAAAGGGGGCCTTGGATGTATTTAGCTGGTGATGCCAAGCTCCGGTGGCGCACCAAGCATGACGAGATGCAGCGGGGGCTATGCACCATTGATTCCTGGAATAGGCTGAAGGATGAGCTTAAACTTCAGTTCTTCCCAGAGAATGTCGAGTATAATGCCCGTAGGGCTTTGCGCGACCTCAAACACACCGGCACCATCAGAGATTATGTGAAGAAATTTTCTGCCCTTATGCTTGATATTCGAGATATGTCGGAGAAAGATAAACTCTTCTTCTTCCTGGAGGGATTAAAGCCATGGGCTAGGCAAGAGCTTCAGAGACAACGAGTTCACGACCTAACTCATGCGCAAGCAGGGGCGGAATGCCTGACGGACTATGCCGAACCCAAGCATCGGGACATTGGCTCCCAAGACAGGAACAAGAAATGTGGGAAGTCTCAAGGGCAAGGCAAACCCAAGAGTGGGGGAGCCGATTATTATTCTTCCAAGGGTCACTCAAGTGGTGGGCAACATTACTCCAAGAGTTATGGAGACAAGGGAAAGGCCCCACAGCAGGGTGGTAACAAGCCCCGAAGTACTATTTATTGCTTCTTATGCAACGGACCGCACAAGATAGCTGATTGTCCCCAAAAACGGGCCCTCAACGCCCTGACCTCCCTACATGATAATGCTTCTCAGGGCAGTGGAAGTAAGAGTGAGTCGGAGGAAGACACTCGGTCAAGGCAGAGTGGCAAGGCCCCTAAATCTAGCAGATCACGGGTGGGTGCTTTCCAAATGATCAATGCCATTGAGAAGAAGGGGAAGAAGGTTGCCAGGGGCGGTAAGCTCTCGACACTCAAGCAGTTGGTGCCACCCAAGGAAGATGCCAAGGAGAAGAAGCATATCTCTAAGAAGGCCAGCAGGCCCGCCAAGGGCAGATCATCTACAAAAGGCTTGATGTTTGTGGATGTAAAACTTAATGGGAAGCCCATTCGTGCCTTAGTGGATACAGGTGCCACCCACAACTTTGTTGCCGGCACTGAAGTGGAGAGACATGGGCTGTCTTTGGAGAAAGACTTTAGCCGCATCAAAGCAGTGAATTCTGCCGCACAGCCTATCTATGGAGTTGCTAGGCAAGTGCCTGATAAAGCCAGCATCCAAAAGTTCCTTGAGTTGTCTTCTCAACTCCTTCAGCTCAGGAATGGCCATTCGGTATGGCGCACGAGCAGGTGGCCTCACACCCGGCACTAGCTCAATAGCATGATCCACCCCACGCCGTGGGGGCAATTCTTCGGGCATCAGATCTTTAAACTGCCTTAGAATTTTCTTCACAACTCTGGGCACAGGAGTGGACTCCAGAAACTCCTCTATCTTCAAAGCGGCTACCCAAGTTTGCTCACCCCTTTTAACTCCTCTCTTGAGTTGCATAGCAGAGATGAAATGTTCACTGTTGTCGGTGGTCAAGGTGGGGATCATGCATGGCTTATCCCCCATCACACACATGGAGTTGGAAAAGGGCATGACCGCCGTCTTCGTGCACCTCAAAAAGTCCAAACCAAGAATGGCCTGAAAATCATCCATTGGGACAGCTGTGAAGTCCACTTTACCTTCCCACGAGCTGACTTTCAAAGGCACTTGCCTAGCAACTCCATAGATAGGCTGTGCGGCAAAATTCACTGCTTTGATGCAGCTAAAGTCTTTCTCCAAAGACAGCCCAAGTCTCTCCACTTCAGTGCCGGCAACAAAGTTGTGGGTGGCACTCGTATCCGCTAAGGCACGAATGGGCATCCCATTAAGTTTTACATCCACAAACATCAAGCCTTTTGTAGATGATCTGCCCTTGGCGGGCCTGCTTGCCTTCTTAGAGATATGCTTCTTCTCCTTGGCATCTTCCTTGGGTGGCACCAACTGCTTGGGTGTCGAGAGCTTACCGCCCCTGGCAACCTTCTTTCCCTTCTTCTCAATGGCATTGATCATTTGGAAAGCACCCACCCGTGATCTGCTAGATTTAGGGGCCTTGCCACTCTACCTTGACCGAGTGTCTACCTCCGATTCACTCTCACTTCCACTGCCCTGAGAAGCATTATCAGGTAGGGAGGTCAGGGCGTTGAGGGCCCGTTTCTGGGGACAATCAGCTATCTTGTGTGGTCCGTTGCATAAGAAGCAAGAAATAGTACTTCGGGGCTTGTTACCACCCTGCTGTGGGGCCTTTCCCTTGTCTCCATAACTCTTGGAGTAATGTTGCCCACCACTTGAGTGACCCTTGGAAGAATAATAATCGGCTCCCCCACTCTTGGGTTTGCCTTGCCCTTGAGACTTCCCACATTTCTTGTTCCTGTCTTGGGAGCCAATGTCCCGATGCTTGGGTTCGGCATAGTCCGTCAGGCATTCCGCCCCTGCTTGCGCATGAGTTAGGTCGTGAACTCGTTGTCTCTGAAGCTCTTGCCTAGCCCATGGCTTTAATCCCTCCAGGAAGAAGAAGAGTTTATCTTTCTCCGACATATCTCGAATATCAAGCATAAGGGCAGAAAATTTCTTCACATAATCTCTGATGGTGCCGGTGTGTTTGAGGTCGCACAAAGCCTTACGGGCATTATACTCGACATTCTCTGGGAAGAACTGAAGTTTAAGCTCATCCTTCAGCCTATTCCAAGAATCAATGGTGCATAGCCCCCGCTGCATCTCGTCATACTTGGTGCGCCACCAGAGCTTGGCATCACCAGCTAAATACATTGTTGCCATTGTCACTTTACTCTCTTCAGAGGCGGCTCTCACTGCTTTAAAATATTGCTCCATGTCGAAGAGAAAGTTGTCCAGCTCTTTAGCATCCCTAGCTCCACCATAGGGGCGAGGCTCAGGCACACGAGCCTTGGAGAACTCTGAGAAACCACCCGCTGGTGTATTGCCCATGGCCCGTGTCAGCACATTGAGACGGCCAGAAATGTCCTCTAACTCAAGCCTGAGCTCAGTAACAACATCCTCCAAGCCACCGCCTTGAGAATGTCCCTGTTGCTCCAAACTGAATACACGTTGCTCAAGGTTGGCAAGAGAACCAGCCATACCTTCCATACCATCCATGCGCTGCTCCAATTGCTCAATCCTGTCCCGTTGAGACATGGTTGCTGAGGGTTGCGTCCCCGAAGAAAGGCCCTGGCGCTCTGATACCAAGTGTCACACGGCGGCCTTGCGGAAAGGGCATGACGTGTGTGGCGCTAGCAAGACGCCTCTTGATAGCCCGCCAAGCTCGTAGATTGTGTTTGCTAAGCCAAGCAAACAAATCAAGTCAGTACGCCGGCCAAAATGTAGGAAACGAAACCAAGCAAGCAATCAGCAGTAAGCAAACCAAGCACAACAGAAAAGAGCACTAGATTGCGCAAATGAAACTCATTTATTAATGGAGACAAAGCATTACAAAGCTTGAACAAGGAAACAAAGGGCGGCGGCAACTAAGCACACCGGGCGCTAGCGCTAGGCAGAAAATAGAAGGAAAGGGATTGACTCTTACCCGAGTGACCCTCCTATATAATAGCATTCTGAGCCATCTCAAATATGGCAGGAAGAAACATCAGAATGCTTGAGGAGTCATAATGGGAACTTAAAAATACAAGACAAAGTCTAAAAATACAAGGCTTTGGG
>JAOTRH010086765.1:0-16815 GCA_034768845.1 Heliamphora exappendiculata | reverse complement strand
CGCAGGTGCTTAGCAAAACGACATGACTCACACTCAATAGTCGACACAGACTTTAAACTAGGGTAAAGTATTTTGAGGTTCGGTAAATTGGGATGCCCAACACGACAGTGAATATCAAGAGCAAAAGATGATATGGCTGAATATGCTTGAGCAGGAGTAGCATCCAGTAGGTATAACCTCCCAGAGACCCGTCCTCTACTGATAGTACTCTTCATCGAAAGATCCTGAAAAATACAAGAATCAGGAAAGAATGCCACTGAACAATCCAAATCAGAAGTAATTTGACTGATGGATAGTAAATTGAAGGGGTTATCAGGGATATGCAAGACATTATATAAGGAGAAGGCAGAAGCTGGTGTCGCAACACCGCAACCCTTGACAGCTAGGAAAGATTCATTAGCCACCAAGACGCCAGCATGACCAGGGGTAGGCTTGTAATCAGAGAGAATACCTGATGATCTAGCCATATGAGTAGAAGTGCCAGAATCTATAACCCAAGTGTGGGGAGTAGCCACACATGCAGTAGGATTACCTGCAAATGTGGCTGCCAGTACCTTAGACGAACTCCCATTCTGTCCAGTCTGTCCATACATGTACTGATTGTACTCTGCTGCAGTCATCTCCACAATTCGTCTGGCTAAGATGGATGCTCCATGAGGACTCGGTTGGATATAGTCTGGCTGGCTGAAATCGGATGTGGCATTGGCCACCAGTGGGGGCTTTCCATGAAATTTGTAGCACTTACTACGAATGTGCCCTCTAATCCCGCAATAATAGCATGTACGGGTCTTGCGACTACCATCACGACCCCCTCCACGACCAAACCTACCACTATCACGACTGATGCGGTCACCATGAATACCTACTAGAGCAGATTGGTCAGATACCTCAACAGGGGATGCAGTAGGGCCTCGAGAGTCATCCTGACGAGAGGCTCGACTTAGGCGTCGGAACGTCTTGAAAAGTGTAGGAATATCTGCCCCGGCAAGGATCTGAGAACGCACCGAGTCGAACTCGGAATCCAAACTGGCCAAGAAGCACACTACCAGTAGTTGTTGTCTCTGCTACTGAAACTTGGACAACTGATTCGTGAATGGAAGGAGCCGGTCAAACTCGTCTTCCAAAACCTTGAATTGCAGAAAATGATCTTGAAGCGGCTTCCTGGATTGCTGAGACTGAAAGAAGCCTAACATCGTATAAACGGGAAAGGCCATTGGTGGATGAATAAATTGACTCCAATGAGGACCAGATCTCTCGTATGGTATCAGTGTTAGCTACCAAGGCCTGAACGGAAGGTTCCATTGAATTGAGTAGCTGACTGAATATCCAGGCATGGTCCTGGGGTCCAGGTCTGAAAAGTTGCTGAGGTCTGAGATGGAGAATCATCAAATAAGTGGGAATCGAGCTCCATTCCTTGAAGAGACTTAAGGGCGCTCTTCTTCCATAGAGCATACCCATTGGTGCTATCGAGTCGCCGATCAACTAACCGTGTGGATGATGAGACAACCTCTGTGGTACGCTGCCGGCCAGCTTCAACATGAGGTTCGCAGGTAACCGAAGCCTCTGACATCCTTGTCTACCAACAAGGAGACCAAAAACAAAAAATACCACGGAGCACAAGTTACATCCACACGGTAGAATGGCCAAAAATTGTGCGGAATCCTCACTGCATCATCGAACCAGCATACCACAGCCCATCGTACAGTCTAGACAGAGTAGTGAGGGAAAGAGAGAGAAAAACCCTCTGGAAGGGACTGTCGGAGGTTCGGCGAGGGTCGGCGAGGCTTGCCGGAGGATGGTGAGTGGCCGGCGAGAGGGTGTGGAGGCTGGCGGTGGTCTGCGAGGAGGTTTAAAGGCTGTTCTGGCGACTGTGGTAGGTCGCGAGGGCTTTGCTGTGGTTGATGGAGGCTTGACGGAGGTCGGCGAAGGTCGACGAGGGGCTTGGAAGGGTCGGCGGTGGTTGGCGGCTAGGGTTTGTGGCTGGTTGCGACGCGAAGGTTAGGGTTTGTGGCTGGCGGTGGCTGGGTTACTAGTCGGAGGGTTGGTGGAGGTCTGACGACTACACATAAACCAGGGTTTGTGGCTGGCGGCTGGCGGCTGGAGGGACTGAAGGTTAGGGTTTGGTAGCCAGGGTTCCATGCCTCTGATACCATGTTAGAAAAGAGGGAAAGAATACGGAAAATCGCGTATCTCATTGTGAGACATATACACGTATTTATTAAGCAAATGAGAGTTTACAATAGACACTGTGGGCATTCCCACAGGTTATTATTAATACTTAACACCTTAATACTAAATATATATTAACATAGCCAACTTAAGCTTAGCCATAGATAGGTGACCCAAATGCAAATGCCACTGAAGGGGAGAAACTATAGCACTCAAAACAGAGGAAGTAGTGGAAGGCGAAGCAACATCAAGATAATAGTGGCCGTCCTTCTCATTCCTCGAACCAATAATCTTCTTAGTCCGGAGGTTTTGAAGAACACAAGTGGGAGAGAATGTTATTGAATAATGTAAAATTTTAGTTAACTGGCTAACAGAGAGTAAATTAAAGGGAATGTTAGGAACATAAAGATTAGAAGGCAAGGAGAATGATGGAGATGAATGTAGAACACCCATTCTCTGCACAAGTCAAGATGAACCGTCAGCTAAAATAATATGATATTTGATATGAGTTAAATGAGAAAAAAGCGTGGATTACCAGACATGTGAGAGCTAGCGCCAAAATTAAGGACCCATGAAAGATATGTAAGAGCTGCACATGCAATATTCCCTAAATTGGCTAAAGTAGTTGTGGAAGATGGAGGTAAAACAAATCGCAATGTTTGAACAATCTCATTAAGTTGAGTAGTGAGAGCACTATGAGAATTGGAAGCAGAAGGCTACTGATGGGAAGAGGTATGAGAGATCTGAGACTGAGATGTGTGATCAGTAACTTGATTAACATAATTGGGTTTACCATAGTTAGCCCAATAATACGATTCAATATGATTAGTATCACCGTAGTGATCACGTTTTTTTATCATCATGACCACAACTACGACCACCACCTCGAGAATTGCCATGAAAATTACGGCTACAATGATTACTGCGACCATTATCACGAAAAGAACCACGACTGCCATTGGTAAAAACTAAGGTAGAAGATTCAGATGTAAACGGAGAAGCAGAATGACTAGGTATACTAGCAGATTGGCCCAACAAGAAGTGTAACAACCGGGAATATGTATTAGATGCAGTAGGCAAAGTCTCACTAACCAGAATTTGGTCCTTAAACCCACAAAGATTAGAATCTAAACCTAAAAGTAAGGAGGTTGGGTGTTAGCTTATCAAATGGGAGGTTGGAAGTTCAAACCTTACTAAGTGTAAGGTGTGGGAGTTGTGAGTGTGTGAGTATTTGTTGATAAAAAAAAAAAAAGGAGGCAATCATGAAGTCCTTCCATTGGCGCTTCTGTTGTTGTAAATCAGTAGTAAAATGACGATATTACAATAACTGATCCTAGAGATTCTTGAACTTACTGTAATATTCAGACAAAGGTTTTTCAGCTTGTTTGGTTGCAAAAATTTGCTCATATAGCTCATAAACACGAGATACATTGCTCTGGTTTGAGAAGGAATCTGCAAGAGTCACATATTTGCTTAGAAGTATCACAGAACTCCATTGTAGTAGCAATGTGAGATTCCAAACTATACCATAGCCAACCCATAACTATAGAATCAATCGTTTCTCAACTAAAACGATTAGGATCCCCTTTGGGTGGAGGAGGATCAGTGATGTATTTCAACCTCTTTTTGCCTTTTAAAAAAATCTTAAAGGCATGTGCCCAAGCTAAATAGTTAACACCATTAAGGCGTTTAGAAGTGACACATCACAGCACGTCGTCTTTAAGATCACTAATTTTTGTCTCAGCTATAGCAACTCAAGAAACAAGTGTAATCAACCCAAAAATCAACCGGTGAGAGTCGAACAGTTAGAAATCAATCAAAAACACAAATAATCGACCAAGCAGTTGCAAACGCCAAGAAAAAGAGAACTGAAGCAACCAACCAAGGAGTTCGACCTTATCTCCAAGAGAACAAGACCCGAACAAGAAAAAAATGCAACACGGAAGAAAAATAGGGGGCGTCGACCTTTAAAACAGCAAAAAAAGAAAAAGTAAAGAAACCCTTTATAATCACCAAACAATCATAGATCTGGCAAGAACAATGAGTGTCAACACCTATAGGATGGATTTCGATCATCGGAAACCACGAATAGCAAGAAACGAAGTTGCCAAAGGTGAGGAAACAAAGATCGCAGTTCAAACAGTAGGCGCCGTTCTTCAAAACATCCAAAAATTGACTAAAAACCTTTCATAAGCACCAAACAAGCATAGATCTGATATGAGGTGAGAGATTCGGCACCTATAAAATGGAACTCGACCACCAAAAACCAAGATCGAAGTTGCAAAGAACAAATAAAAGGCCTAGGGTTCTGAAAATTTTGAAAACTTCGAAAAATCATGGGACACGCCAATCTTCTTCAAAAAATCAAGAAAAAATCTCCAAAAAGACCACTAGATCGAGGCGATCTAAACCAGAGGAGCGGCGTTCGTCATTGTCTGTATAGGTGTTAACGTTATGTTGACGTCATCGTACGGAATATAATGTCAACGCGTCATTTTCTCTGTGCGACAAGGGATGAAGCTTTACAACTCTTCTAGGGTTAGATCGGACGCTCTGATACCGGGTTGAATAGTAAAATATGAATTTAGGGTTTTAAAAGGAAGAAGAAGAGATAGGAAAGAAGAAAATAGATGAGAAGAAAGAGTTCAGGAGAAGTTAATTAGCCTCTTTCACCCATACATACTTATATATTATTAGGTCGAAAATAAGTACAAGAATACCATTAAGGAAATAAAACAAATAGAAAGAATCACTTTTAATAATATAAATACTGAGAGGTGAAGGAGACAAATTAGAAAACCCTAAACCTAATTCTTTCTTCTTCTTCCTCTCCTTTTCCTTAACCCTAAATTTTAAAATTTGAACTTCAACTTAGTATCAGAGCCAATGATCTTACCTTCATAATTTGGAAAATTGTTCAAGAGGAGTTGGGAGTCACTGACGTTGTTGACATCAGCGTTATCCGACGATGTCGTCATCCTGACGTCATCGTCCGTACAGATGCCTATGTTACTTGTCTTGATCTCTTCATCAAGATATTTTTTGCAAATTTTTTTGGGCCATCTCACGTAATTTTGTTTGTTCGACTACAAAACCGTAGTTTTTTTGTTTCGATCTGGACATTCGCGCTTTGTTGCGTGTTTGGCTGCCTCTCTTCCACCCGATTTGTGTTGCCAACCTTAATCTATGTTAGATCCGAAGTTGATTTAAGTTTGGTTGAAGTTTTGTGCATCTATTGATGTTTGGGGATCGCTCTCTATTTAACACGAAGCCTTATGTCGCACAGCTCTGCTCTCTCTCTTGAATTTCTATTTGATTCATGCTTTGGTGTTCGCATCTCTCCATCGTGATTTGGTTCGTGCCATTAGAGACCTGGTTCTTGGGTGCTTTCATTGAGAGAATTTTCAACATTGTATTTCTTAAATAGCTGGTTCTTTGTTGCTGGGTGCTTTCGTTGGTTTTTTTTTTTTTTTTTGGGTTTATGGCCAAGAGTAAAGCCTCTTTAATTTGTGATGATGATATGTCCAAATCCATTACATTCACAAGCTAAATGGGTTAAATTACTTAGCTTGGCCTCGTGCAGTAATTTTTTTGTGCGTGGGAAGCGCAAATTACAGTATGCGACTAATGCTTTTTGCCTAGAACAGATCCCAAATGTGAAGGTTGGATGTATGAATATTCAATTGTTATAGGCTGGTTGCGGCAAAGTATGGAGCTTACTGTTGCAACGACAGTTGAAATTTTTGTGACACCTTTAAGAAGATCTGTGATTCAGTTGTTGACTCATTCTTCACATCGAAGTAATGTTTCTCGTGCCTTTGACATCAATGAGAAGATTTTTACCATGAAGCAGTCTTGAAAGCCCTTGTTTGAATATTACATTACTCTTAAGAATCTTTGGTATGAGTTATTGCAATTACGACCTCTTACTACTTGATTTTACACAACAATAACGCCATTGAGAGGACATTATGATTTCTTTCTTATTGTCTGGTTTAGATCCTGAGTTACGTGGGTTCATATATTAGATTTTGTCCAGTGAGACCTTGCCTATTACCGCTAATGCCTATTCTCAACTTTGACGCTCATTGGGCCAAGCATTCATTGTATCTTGTTATGCTTCTTCTTTTTTGGAGTCCTTGGCTTAAGTTTCCGCTGGTAGTCGTAGTGGCCCGCGTTGTGGACGTGGTAGACGTAGTGCTTGTGGTGGAGCTCGTTGTGGTGGTCAAACAAGTGGCTACGGTGACCAAAATTGTGATTACCGTGGGTAGTAATCATACTGAACTGTATTGTTGGCAAAAGTATGGGAAGCCAGTTTCTTCTCATCAGGTTATTGATAGTACTTCTCAGCTCTAGTCTCTCGCATCTTCAACTGCTTATGGTTAACCCTTCTCTAGTTTTGATTCTCATGGTTCACTTATCTCTCAACTTAGCGATCTCGTCCAGGCCTTGCGTACTATTTATCCTTCTTCCACTTCTACTATTTTAGCTGATTCTTGTACTATTGCATGCGCCGTTCTTTCTCCTCCTTCATAGATTATAGATTTTGAAGCTAGTTTTCACATGTCTGGTACTTTGTCATTGTTTTTTGTTTTTACTCCTATTCAACATAATATTATTTTGACTAATGGTTCCTCTCGCCCTTTCTGTGGGAAAGTTGTTAGTCATCCTAATCAATCCCTTGCTTTACCCTGTAGTCCCTATTTTCGTTTTTTTCTTCAATTTGCTTTCTGTTAGTCACTTAACTAAAGCTTTAAATTGTTTTATAACTTTTTTCCTCCATGTATTTTTCTAGACCTGCAAACCGGAGAAGATAATTGGTTCGGGTTATGAGAAAGATGGTCTTTATTTTCTGAATATTGACCGTGCCTCTCCTCACACATCCTCTGCCTTGAGTGATTCTGGTCCTCCTCTTCAGTGGCATATTCGATGGGGTCACCTCTCTTTAGTTAAACTAAAGTTAGCAATTCCTACTTTAAGTTTTGTGTCTAGTTTAGAGTGTGAAGCTTGTCAGTTAGGCAAAAATCACCGTAGCTCTTTTCCTTCTAATAGTCATGATCGTAAGTTTGTGTTTTGTTGTTGAATCCATAGGAGTACCAGCTGGTATCATTGCATTAAAGTAGCACTTAGGTCAAACTTTTCATATTAAGGACTTGGGTATCCTTCGCTATTTTGCCGGCATTGAGGTTGCTCGCTCTTCTCAGGGCATCTTTCTCTCTCAGCAGAAGCATGTTCTTGATCTTTTATGGGAGACTGACCTTCTTGGGGCTCAACGTGTTGATACTCCTATGGATTCAAATAGTAAAGCTTGATACTGATTCTAGAGATCTTTTTTCTGATGTTAGTCGTTACCCGCTATTTTGATGTTAAATTAATTTATCTCATAATTATGCATCCCGACATTTCCTATGCAGTTGGCCTGGTTAATCAATTTATGCATGCTTCTCATTAACCTCACTTTGAAGTTGTTTGTAGAATTATGTGATATCTGAAAAGTGGACCCAATTTTGGTATGCTCTATTGCCTTTTCGCTCCTTGTATGTGGGCTTTATTGATGCAGATTGGGCTAATAATCGCGCTGATTCACAGTTTACTTCTTGCTACTATATCTTTGTTGGAGGAAACCTTGTTACTTGGTGTAGTAAAAAACAGGTGGTTGTTGTTTGTTCTAGTGCTGAAATTGAGTATCGTGATATGCCTCATACTGCTTCCGAACTCTTATGGATTCGCTCTCTTTTTGTGGATTTTTGTGTTTCCATTTCTAGACAAATGTTAATACATTATAATGATCAAGCTGCTATTTTTATTACTAATAACTCAGTTTTTTATTAGTGCACTAAACATATTGAGATTAATTGTCATTTTATTCACGATTTGTTGTTGCAAAAGCAAATTGTCATTCCGTATGTTCGCTTAGAAGATTAATTGGACAATATTTTCACGAAGTCTTTACCTCGTTCCTCTTTTCAGCATTTACCCTTTAAGTTAGGCATGCTTGATTTCTATGCTCCTGCTTGAGGGGATGTGTTAGAGTACTCGTTTTTTAATTTTACTTCTCTAGTTTATGTTTGGAGGGTATTCTTGTAATTTGGACATTTATTACTTCAATATAAATACTTAAAGGTGAAGGGGACATATTAGCATACCCTAAACCTAATTCTTCTCTTTTTCTTCTTCTCTTTCTTCTTTTTAATCATAAATCCTAAACTTCAACTGCATCTTTTTGCATTAATTGTTGTATTAGTCATTAAACTATTTTTGTGCTCATTCATCTCAACAAAACGGTGTTGCTGAACGCAAACACGGTCATTTGTTAGATATTGCTCGTATCTTGTTGTTTCACATCAAAGTGCCAAACAATTTTGAGGTGTTGTAGTTCTTAGAGCTTGTTATCTTATTTATTGTATGCTTTTTGTAGTTCTCAATCGTTTTTTTCCTTGTTATTGTGAGATGACGACAGTATATTCTAACAATCTTGATAATAGAAAAATATCCTAACTATATATTCTCACAGTTATATCCGAATTCCTTGCATTTTTCACTCACTCTTGGGTTTTTGGTTGTATTGCCTTTGTGCATTTTACGATCCAAGTAAGTTATCCCTTCGAACACGAAAGTGTGTTTTCCTTGGCTACTCTTGTACTCAAAAAGCATATCGTTGTCATCATCTCAAGTCTCGACGGTACTTTGTTAGTGCCGATATCACATTCTTTGAGTCAACTCATTTATTTGCTTCATCCAATCGCACGCTATCTTCTGATCTCATATGTTGTAGTGAAGGGGAGTCTTCTTACAGGGTTTAGTAGTGTTGATTGGGCGGGTAGTCATATTAATAGGTGATTTACGCTTTGACTATTGTACCTTGGTTGGTGATAATTAGGTTACCTAGTGAGGTGAAAAACAAAGTGGTGTTGTCTGCTCTAGTACCGTAGCATAGTATGGCCCATGAGTTGCCTCTAAAATGTTGTGGTCTTGTTCTCTTTTTTACAACTTTAGAGTCTCTACTCCAATCCATATGCAAATGTTTTGTTATAATCAAGCTGCTATTTTTATTATTAACAATATAGTTTTCCACGAGCACTCTAGGCATATTGCTAGTAAACAACCACATTGTTCGTGATTTGTTATTGCACAACAAATTGTCACTCTTTACATTCACTCAAAGGATCAATTGGGTGATATTCTTATGAAACCATTACCACATTTTACCTTCCGTTGATTGATTGTCAAGTTATGCATATTTGACCTCTATGCTAGAACATGAGGGAAATTGTTAAAGAGCATTTTTATATTTGTATTATATTTTAAAGGGTATTTTTATAATTGTCTTTGACCTAATAATATTATAATTTTTGTGATACCTCAAGGCTGTGTTATTTATTTGTTTTTTAATGTTTTGGAATATAAGAATTGTAATCTATGTTCATGCTATACTTTGCTACAAGAGTGTTTCTCCAACTTATAGATTCACACATGTTAGGTTACATTCTCTTTCAGGTGTGGGAGGTGAAAGCTGCAGACTTGACCATTAGTCCTGTCCATCGTGCCGCCATTGGCATTGTGGATCCTGATAAGGTTGAATGGATTTTGTTTTATATTTGAAGGCGCTTGTAATTTCTAGTACAGACATGGGGGGCTAATTGTTCTTGGCACACGGCCATACTCACTGGCACCCCAAATCCAAACCCTTGGGGTTGGTTATAATCACGTTTGCATTTTAGCTATAGCTAATGCTGTATCCTCTTTTAACTACGTGTGTTTTCACACTCCATCAACTTTGTGCACAGACCACTTTTGAGTGCGTGGGAAATTTGTATATAGATGGAGGTGGAATGCACTCTGCTCTCTCTGTGTAGACAAACTGTTCTTTTTTTTGTGAGCTCATTGAACTGTTTTTTTATTTATTATTTATTTTTTTATACTGAAGGGCATTTCTCTTCGATTTCCACGTCTGGTTCGTGTCCGAGAAGATAAACCTCCAGAGCAGGCCTCCTCGTCTGACATGGTTTGGGGAAATTCATTACTTCTAAACTATGATTGGTTATTTACCATTGTAATGGTTGATTTCATGTTGGCCTGAGCTTTTTCTTTCCTTGTGGTTTATACTCCTTATTTTCAGGTTGCCGAGATGTATACTTCCCAGAAAAACAACCAAACGAATAATCAAGAAGAAAACGAGGAAGACTGAGGGGCACATAGATTGGGTTGCCACTCTTATAAAGTGGTGATTTTCCTTGTTCAGCTCATCATCTTTATTGATACATGTGAGCAGGTACATGCCCGTTATTGGCATTTGGATCTCCAAAACTCACATACGAACCTTATTTCATCCAATTTTAATTAAAATAGAAACAAGAAAATAGGGGGAAAAAACCTATACCTAACCGACTTGGGGCATCTGGCTGCTAGATGGATTGGTCTCAAGGACATGATTAAAGATATTGCTAATACAAAAGATTGTTATACCTTATGTTAAATAGACTCTTTCTAAATGTACAAAGTACTCGTGTCGGATACTTAGATAAGGGTATGTGATGTATCTGATATTTTTACTTAAATATTTATTAGAAAAGCACATTTAGTAATTTGAGTTTATTATTGAACTATACATAAATTCTGATACTATGCATGAAATGTTCCGTGGAACCTTGGAACCACCATTTACTTGAAAAATATAAAATATATTATTAAAAAATATGAATAGTTTGTCGTGTCCCAATTCTTAACATGAGAATTAGATGAATTCAACACTTAAAACACATACCCACACTCAACGCCCGTACCCAACTCATATAACATTGGTTATACCTAGATATTGACTACACTCCTTTTTTTTTTCTTTCTAATTTTTTATTTATTAATTTTCTTTCTAATTTTTTATTTATTTTGGGGGTTGGGTTTGGATTAGTATTTTTGCAGGAGTTTTTTCTACCTTCCAACACAGCAGAGGTCATTTTAATTTTGTATTTCTTCCCATCTAGAATTTCCTTCATATTGCCACCCAATCCATATGTACAAAATGATGCACACCAACACAATCCATGTCTTTTGCATTCCTGTAATTTAATTTCTACATGTAACATGCTTTGTCTCCAGCCAACACTTTAGACTAAACCAAGAGGAATTGCATCAGACACTGGATCTCCCTTCCAACCTACACAGTTGGTGGCTGCCTGACATCGGACCACTAGATCCAATAAAGACGTGCTGGTGAAACACGCGATTCCCAAGTCAATTTCATCCCGCACAGCGGTCCCCGAGCTTGTATGTACATCTAATCAATATCTGTATTTTGCATGTGTAGAAATTGTATTTCCTGCAACCGGCTTTTAATGTTACCTGGTTCCGACATTTCTTCTTTCTGCCTGAATAGTTCTTGCATTGTTACCCAAAATGGAGCGGTTTCCAGTTTCAGGAATCAAAATAATTGAAGAGGGGGGTGGGGTGGGGGTGTGACTACTACTCTACTATTAGGTTCATAGGGTTCAACCCATGTGCAGAACTTGGTCTTTGGTGGCTCATCTCAATCAATTCCCGGTCTGTATAGAACCGTGGCTCCCACACTCCCCGCTGGCTGAGAAAATCATGCCAAAATTTTCTCTTGAATCTCAGAGGCTTTTCCTCTAGAGAACATGATTCAGGCATTGAAATTCCTATAAATACTTGAAACATCTTGGCTCGTGTGAAACAAAGTGCAAAATGCATAGGAATTTTGCACTTTGTATTTGTTGGTTATGTGAAATATATTTCTTTGGCTTAGATCTTGCTTGCTATAATTTAATTAATAGCATATTTATCATTCATTTTTGTGACATAGTCTCTTTAGTAGCTAGTAGGCTTTTACAGGAGAAAATGAGGAAATGTTTTGTTTGAGAGGGAGTTGAGAGAGATTAATGAATGGGTTATGGTTATATTATATAAAGGAGACAGTTAGACGTAAAGAGAATATTACAATTAAAATAGTTGCTAGCTAGGCAGATAGGGTTGTGTTGATACACAAATGGAGGAAATATAATTTGGATTGGATTTAATTCACCGGTTGTGGTTTGGTTAACCAACTCGTTCAATTCGTGCTAATGGAACCTTAATTGTTGATGATTTCATTTAAAAATTAAATGTTAAAATTATTACAAATAAGATCTGTCACATCATGCCTTTCTATTTATTCTGTTATGTAGATGTTTTCTAATGGAACCTTAATTGTCACAAAAGCCGTGTTTGATGACCTGAATGGTGTGGTGGTCGGATCCTTTGAAGACTAATTCAGGTTTGGCCAATGTGTTAAATGTTTTCTAATTGGAAAATTGGCTATTCAATTTTCTTTTTCTTTCTTTAATATATATATATATATATATATATACATTTTTTTAAATATTTGGTATAATAAAAATTGAAACTCAAGCAAAAATATTTTTTTGGCCAACAGGAAATGAGTTAGTTTTGACAAAAAAATATTTTTTGATTTTTTTAAAGGCAAAAGATATTTTTCGTACTTTATGAGACATGCTATTACTAATTACTACCATTACTCCAGCACATTTATTATTATTATTTCACCATCAATGGCATCGCTAACTACTTCCAGCACCACTAACCACTCTCATCACCGCCACTGCCACCATCTCTTCCTACCACTATGACTCTGTCACTACTTGTTAATACCACTATTGCTGCTGTTACCACCCAATTGCCATTTCGCCCCATTGTTGTCACTCCCACCATCACTACTATTGTTACCCTCACCACACATGCCACACCACCACATTCTTGCTACTACCGCCACCACGGTTATTGTCGCCATCACCCCACCACATCTATCACCTCTTTTCTTCACAATCGCTGTCACTATCACAACCAATACAACCAATGTTGCCTTTTTGTTGTCGTTATCGCTTTCATAATCACTACCTCATGGCTCATGGTTGCTACTGTAATTGCCACCATTGTCACTATTGGTGCCATTGCCTTGATTGGTAGCTATCTTTGCCACCGCCACCTTTGTTAACTATCATAATCACTAGCATCATTAGTGTTGCAATTGTCACTAAATACAAATAATATATTTTTACAAGAAGATATATATTTTTTTTAAAAATTATGCAGATTTTTTTGCCCATAGAAACGAATGAAGAATTTGATTGGAGTTAGGGATACTTTAATGGATGATCATGTGAAACAATCCCTAGTAATTGACTTTACCCAACCGGGAATCAATATTAAAGCCTAGATATAAAGAGGTTTGAAGGGATGAAAAGGATTCCCCGACACGGAGAAAAAATGACTTCCAATGTGCATAACCATAAGTAAAACACAGTAGCTAAACATGATTAATGTAGCTGGTCTGAGTAAGATAAAGTTTGGTTGACGTAGTAGAGGAAAATTATTTAATAATCTTTTGTTTTTTTTGATAACTTATGAGGGAGATCAAATCTCGAGTAGAGCCATCTAGCGTCTACATGGAATGCTATACAGCGCCACGGATCATCTGGCCATTGTCATATTCCTTGGGATTCTTGCTCTAGCTCGGGAATGGAAAGGCCGAGCACTGGAGGATGGATGTTGGTGCCAGACTCTAGAGGACCAATGCCGATCTTGAGATTAGGAGCTCGGCAAGCTTGGTCGAGCACTAAGATGTATGATCTGACTAGGGCCCTGGAATGAGGCACCGAGCTGAGCTCTAGAGGAAGACTTTTTTGGTGTCTATGGCCGAGCAACATGCGTCGAGAGGCCTCAAAAGCTGAGCTTGGAAAATAATATGTGGTAGTTAGTGCCTATGATACGCTTATCAAGAGGTGATACTCATGATAAGAAGTCAGTGACAGTTGAAGCAATCCTGAGACTTAAATGTTAGGGAAGATTAACCTAATCCAAACTGGGTCTGGGGGCAGATGGGCAGCTTGATATGACAAAGTGGCAACAATGACAAGTCACTCTTAGGTTGACAGCTGTGTCTTGATCAAAGAGAGAACAACCCGACCTGCTTAGGTCAGATTGGACCCCTAAGGCGGATCAAGTATATTTTTTTTTATAAATAGCAACACACCATAAGGCAAAGAGATGCATTGTATTTTTACTAGCAGAAACTATGTCAATTTAGTTTCTCAGCTTCTCTCTCTTGATCTTGTTCTAATCTGATCGTCAGAAGGTCCATCGGTAAAAATTATCGACGGGTATTTCACAATTTTTTTATGTAGGCGCACGTGGACAACACCTTGGACTGACTTGCCAGCGTGGATGTGAGTGTAGATCCCTGTCTTAATGCTCTACAATTTAGATGGGATTGGATATGATAGGAGAAAAAAATAATATTGTGGGTTTTATATATATTTTTTATGCTAGGTGATTATTGATACAATTATGTATATTGTGCAATTTTTTGTTTATTTAGAGTGATATAAAAAATTAGATTAAATGGTTGAGTTATTTTTCTTTCAATTAATAAGGAGAGAAAATAATTCGAAACGAGGTACTAATTATACCATTAGAGTGGTTATAATAATACTATAAATAAAGTATTATTAATTTAATATTTATCAGATTATTAATTCTAATCTTTGCGAAACAAACTCGAGGTTATTGATACGAAAGGACAAACATTGAAATTGTTTAACCCACTATCTCTAGTTAAATTTGGCCTCTTGCCCTCTCTGGTCTCCCCTTCTAAACATGCTCTTGGGCCCTGTTTGATAGGAATCTTAACCCTTAGATTGGATTAATAATTCCTTAAGGCCATTAATTTAATGTTTGGTTGTCATTGTTATATCATGGATTCTTACTTCATTTGGACTATGAATTCTATTCAAGAGTGGGATTAGGAAACCTAGTTGATGGTGGTATTTATAATCCAGTCCAACTGAATTTGATGCTAATGATGATTTTAGCTTTATTATTTTTGTTTAATACCAAACTAGCCATAAACTTATGCTAGGCATGAATTAATATATTATTATTTTTTAATATTATTAATCATTATTAAACACGTGTGAATCACTACGCTATTGTTTTTTTAGTACTATTAATTTTGATTAAATAACATTTTTACAAATTAATTAAATTCTTAAATCATAAGAATGAATTATGCTCATTTTTAAAATGATACGAATGTTTTTGTAAGTTTAGTTAAATAAATTATACAAAATAATATAAAATTAATTTTATGTGAATTTTTAACTTATTGAGCATTATACCGATTGATCATGCTTAGTTGCAATATTTATTAGGTCTCTACAATAAAGAAAATGAGTTAATATAATGGTAAAATTTAAAAATAATAAATTTAATTCAACTCTACATGTGCAAATCAAACAACTTATAATTTAGTTCATCAAGTAATTCAATGCAAATTAAACATATAAAAAACTTATTTAATCTCATGACTAATCTAATCTTATTCGTAATCCTTACGTCATTGTTAATTCAATTAAACTTGGATCGATTTATAATTGAGACTTTAAAGTATTATATAACTTACTCTTTATGTAATTCTTGACAAATATAAATCACAATTACTTTACAAAAGTGGGTGGATGAGTGATCTATTGTCTCAGCAACTATTTTACTAAAGTAAGATACTGTTCTCATACTTATAAAATCTATCGTTGCGTTATTTGCTAGAACTAACATTATGTAATATTTCAAAGTATTGAACAACAACTTCAAAGTATTGAACAACAACTCTGAGTAAAAATATCCTTTTTGTTGGTTTAGCAGTTTGGAGTGTTCGAACAAAGTTACGCGTATTCTGACTAATATTTTCATCAATCCAATCAATTTATGCTGGGTAGAAAATTCACAATAAATATAGCGGTCCATTCTTTAAAAAAAAAAAATATAATTGACAGAGATTGGCTTGCATTGACATAAATTTCTACACAATTCTTATAGAGCCTCTCATTTGTCAACACCCATAACTTAATTAGTTAACAATATAAAAAAAATACTATCGTTGGCACATTATTTTGGCTAAGATTCTTATATAATGATTTTGTCTGTATTGCTTGCTTTTCTTATTAAAAAGGGGGAAAAAGAAGAAGAAGAAGAAAATCTGTGCAATGTAATTAAAAGAAAAGTTTAGTGTGGGCACCTACAGAAAAGACAATTTTAAAATTGCAGAAAGGAAAAGAGAGCATTTGAAAAACATCAGATCAGAATATAATAATTAAACATGATAATAGTATTAGATCCTGATTCTGATTTGTGGGATCCACTGACCAGACAAGTAGGGATCCAAGACCTTCTGGTTGTTGTTGGCCATACTCTTCTTAAAAATCCACAGTCCACCCAACACCCATCATCATTTTAAAGGTGTGATGTGCTCTCTCCCTCTCTCACACAAGGATAAATTTTGATTTTTTAGAACTTTTTTTAACCTTTTGGTTATTTTTTTAAACTTTTTTTTTGTCTTTTTAATAAGAGAAACCAAAAAAGTGAAGATTTTTAATGAAAGATGAAAAAAAATCTCTAAAAATAAAAAAAATAACATAAAATTTGACTTATTAATTTATTTTGTCTTTTCTGTTTGTTTGTTTTTTTTTTCATATTTTGATTTTTTTTTTGACTTGTCTCGATTAGAGAAATCAAAAAGTATAATAATTTAGTTCAACGTAATTTTTTTTTATTGGAAATAAAAGTAAATAAATAAGCTAT
>JAOTRH010086744.1:0-16816 GCA_034768845.1 Heliamphora exappendiculata | reverse complement strand
TTTAAAAAAAATATGAAACAAAGGAAATTATTTAAAATATAATTTATTTTTATTTTTAATAAACTTTTAGTGTTTTAACATTAATTTAAAATTTAAAATTATAAGTATAGGTATAAATATAATAAAATCCTAAAAATATAAGTATCTAAGTTTAAATCTTAAAAATTATATCTTTTAAAAATATACTTTATTTAGGCTATGTTGATTTCAATATAAAATATTTTTTGATCATTAATTTTTTATATTTTGAGCATATGGTTTTGATAAAAACTAAGTAAAATATTTTTTAATAAAAGAAAATATTATAAACTCAAAACTAATTTACCTAAACAAATGAGTAAGTCATTTTCGATTCTTGAATATTGACCAACGACCATTCAATAAGCTTTATGAAATTCAAAAGAGTAATGCACAGATGCCACTTAAGTGTGGCATGTTAAAAATAATTTAGATAATATAAACTTTCTTCTAATTTTGAAATGCTTATGATGTTTTAACTACGATAATGGTTCTTTTTTTTTTTGTGAAAAATATTTTATTTAAAATAATATTAAAAAATTCTTATTTTAAAAATATTTTTAAAACATCAACCAATCACCAAAAGATAAAATAAAAAATTAATTTTTTAAAATCATTTTACATAAAAATATACAAATACTTTCTATATTTTACATCAACACAAATGGAGCTTTGATTTTAATTATATGAGCAAAGATGAGCATGTTTTGTTTTTTATATTATATTAATTTTTAGTGACGAAAATAATTTTTGTCGCCCATGTAAAAAGGATGTCGCCAAAGTATGATGTTTCCCGCTAATTTTGATTGAGGTCATTAGCGATGAAAATAAGGTGTCGCTAAAAGCTTTAATACAATTTGCGACAAAAAAGTAATTCTCTCTCCAAAAGTCCTATATTTAGCGTCGAAAAAATATTTTTAGGGACAAACATATGGCGTTGCTGGAAAATATAATACAATTTGCGACGAAAACTTAATTTTGTCTCCAAACATCTTCTATTTAGTGACGAAATTTAAATTTTCTCGCATTTTTCTTACTTTTACCGACAAAATTTATTTTCATCGCTAGCTTTCGTCGCCAAATATCCTTATTCTTGTAGTGATATCAAATCATGTAAATAATAATAATAATAATACCGGTATCAAGATGTTCAAAGACAAAAAAGTAACTTTTTGGATCGAAATAATATTTTCATAACTGGATTGAATTTGCCAATTCAACTAGTTAACTAGCTACCTGGTCTAATTAATGGTCCGAGTATATCCACTGAACGGGCTACATATAAAAATTGTTTGTGTTTTTAACAAAATCATTCTAACTTGCGGTTAACCATCGAACCTATTGAATCGGTGGTGGATAAGAACCGGTTTGTTCTTACAATACTTACTCTATAATTTAATTCTTGAAATTTAATTACACACAATATAATTGTATAATAAAGTTAATAAACTTAATTGCTAATTTAGATTGTCCCAATAAATGCGGTATCTGAAATAGTGTCACTAGGAAGTGTCATAGTCTCCCACATGTGTTTGGTTCCTATCGAGATAGGTGACTATTTTATAAAATTTTGTGTGATGTCATTTTATGTGCTACTTGATCATCTATGAATGAATGAGTTTTATGCTTCTTATCATGAGAACAATAACACAATTACCTTTAAATATAAAGGTAGGAACACCTTGTTACTGCTTGCCCATCCCAAACAAGATGCAATGTCAAGTGAGGTGTCTTCCAATTCCATGCTACTAAGCTACTTGTTCCACTATGCTTCCAAATCTATTACCTCCTCGTCCAGTTTCTACATCACATGACCATGTTCCTCTTTCTCCTCTAGCCATGGTAAACTATGGTGTTTCTTTTTAGCAAAACGTTCTCATCTCACGAGAAATTTGTTAGATTCTCGAGTCAAAAGCTCATATTCCTTCTCCTCTAGCTTCGGTTGTGCACGATATTCCTTTACAACAAATGCTTCCATCAATCAAAGAATCTCTTCAAAATGAACATACAATCATTTTATCTTCTACCACCCACTTCTTTCACCCAAATTTAACATATTGATTTTATGGGTATTGGAGATTTTCTTGGTTATCAAGTTTTATTTTGTGGATCTTGTCAACTAGTTCACGTTCAAGATTTATTGGCACAAGCGGAATTTGAAACAGTTGACCTATTTACACTACTTGATTATTTGGCACGGTTACATTCAATTTTTTAGTCAAACTCGAGAATGAGTTCTTTTTCTCAATAGTGAAAAATAATGTGAAAAATATTTGGGATTGTATTTTATTGGAATTGAAGTTTATTTACTTTCTTTATAGTAATAGAATATTATTTAGGATATTATTTTTTTAAGTTAATTAGGATATTATTTTATTACGATATTAATTATTTCCATTTAGATTGTTATTTATTTTCAATTATTTAGGAATTTTCATTTCCCTTTTGTATTAGATTTAGGCTTATAAATAATAGGGTCTCTCCCTCATCCTTTATGTTTTCTTCCTTCTCCTTTCTGTCTTCTTCCTCTCAATCTTTCTTCTCCTCCTAATTCCTAATCTCTCTTTTTCTAATCTATTGGTACTAGATCAGATATACCTTGATATACCTAAGGCTCTTATTATTTTAAAGAGCATGATGTTAAGTGAAGCTCCATCGTTCATAAATCATTTATGTAGTTCTATGTCGTTGATGACTATGGGAATGTAGAGCGGTTGGTTATGGGGTAATGGCAGTTGACGCAGAGTCAGCCTTGAGGGAAAACGGGCAATGCCATTGTCTTGGCTCCTAATTTTTTGTTAAAATTTAGGTCTCCACTTGGATTTAAATTCAATATAAATATTTGTAAAAAATTTATATTGATGATCTTGGATGGATCACGAATAGTAATTTTTATAATTTGTATATTTTTTGTCTCAAGTTCAAGTTATTTTACTTTCTTTTAGTTCATTTTTTTAAAGTTACAATAATTTTAATATTATTTTAATTCATCGATAATTTTTATTATTTAAAATGCTAAATAATACGAATAAAATATGAAAAACTAAATTTACGATCAATATATACTTAAGTCATAGCTTTTTAATATTTAAAATGTTAATTCTTATTTTACCAATTGTAATTAAATAAAAAATATTAAATAAGAAAAACATTTTATTGTTAAAAAGTTTATAATGGGCAAGTTAAAAGCTTGATATATAAGTGGGTACTATATATATATTTTAATTTTTTTGTAAATTTAATTTTGTTAAAACATGACTATAAACATATTTAGTCTACTTAAATTTTTATAGTTAATTTTAAAATTTATCTTAAAATTTATTATGATCCGATATTACAAACTCGCTTTGGCTTCAAAATTTTCAAAACCAGCCACGAGTTGATGGTATTCCTCCACAAATGAAATCATTAGGGGTTATCTTTGAAAGCATGACGAACGGATCCAGTTATGCCCATACATTGCTCGCCATTTGTTTCGACAATATGTAGGTTGGCTTTCGTAGCTTCTAGTCTGGTCACCGCAGACCGTCCAAACTGGTAAAAAAAAACATTTGAACTAGGTGGACCATTGAAGTGATTCGGCTCTTTGTGGTTCAAAAGTCAGGATGAGTCTGAATCAGTATAGATGGTTTGTTTAACTCCGTTGGTCTCAGTCATTACAACTTGTCGAAGTGAGATAGTACACACACTTGTTTGCCATGGTCTTTGTATCGTGGCAGCGGGTCTTTTAAAACGTCATTGGTTAGGGTGAGTTCAAGGATCTCTTTAGATAACATATCTATAACTAAGTTACGCAGAGCCCAACATTTTTTGGTGGGATGACGAAGAGAATAAATGTAATAGTTGGGTTTACCTTGGTCCCTCAGGGAAATGTATTTCTTGACTTATGGTAGGACCACCATTCTGTCTACGGCCCATGCATCTAAGAGTGCCTTGGTTTCCTATGTCGTCTGGTAATGTAAGCGGAGGCTGATCGAATATTCTCTTTTTTGGTTGAAACCCTAGTCTGGTGGGACCTTCCATGGAATAGACTACACCATTATGATGAGGGTGTTTCCAAGATTTGTACCCCTGATGATAGATAGTTGGTGGACGGTGATGGGGTATGTGTACGGTCTCGCTAAGAGTTTTTACTGCCAAGCATAGGCCTAAAAAGTCTTCAAAGTGGTGGTTGACCATGTGTACTTTGTATTGAGTGTGAATTCCTTTTATAGATATTTTCACCAGTTGATTTTATGCTACAAGATCTTGAATGCCGACTGCCTTTTCCCGAAAGTGGCACATGAAGGCTAACATGTCTTCTCCGTGTCTCTATAGTTCCCTTATGAGATGAAGGGTAGTGAGTCTTTCCCCTATATAGAAGAACTTGGTGTGAGACTTCTTTACTAAGTCTTCCCATGAATGGACAAACCTAGAGCCAAGTTGTTGTCCTAGGTATAGGCTCTGTCGGTAAGGGACTTGGACAACTCTCTTAGGCAGAAGGTGTGATCTCTGTTGAAGGCTCCCAAGGTGTCCAGGAAGCGAAAGACTTTCTCTCGTGCATTTTCTCTTTTTCCATCAAAATATTTGAAATTGGGAACTACGTACCCCTCTAGATAGGGTTTGACCGATATTTTTAATGGGTTCGGCGAGCAAAGGTTGAGATTTGGTTTTGTTGGAAAGAGGTGACCGTTTTTGTTATAGGACAATGCAAACCGTTTGCTCAACCCTATCCAATATTAGTTTGGAATCTCCTAGATTTAAGGGTGTTGGTGCAGATGCGACCCCCAAAGAAGTAACCCTTTGAAAAGCCATATTTGTTCGTAAGTTAAGCGTGGTTCCTGTATCGTTTGTTGTTGTAAGATTCCTTGAAACCGATATGTCATTGGTGACGGTGTAGGTTTTCGAACGGCTCAGTTAGCCAAGGTCTTCTTCTGGATCATTTGGTATGGTGGTACCTATAGAGGGCGAGACACAATGGGTTTGCATGGACAAAATGGGTTCGCATGGACAGGAAGGCATCCACTAACAGTTGTTGAGTTTCCTACATGGTTGCCATATTTTCTCAGACTAGGTGGAACCAATCGAGAATGGTTGTTTGGACATGAGCTTCTTATGGTATCTTAGAGTTTTGATGAAGCTCTAAGGTTTCCGTAGTGTTTTGCCCTGCTATAAGGGTGAAAGGGTTGTCTCCCTATGTTGTACGACCTTTTTCCATGAAGAGTGAATGCTATATGTCTTCGCAGCATAGTGTAGTGTTGACAATGTAAGGATTGATGGGTGGTTTGGGAGAATAAAGACACTTGACTAAGCTCAAGAGTCATTAGAGGTGGAAGGAGGTGAGAATTGACAACCTTAGGGCAAAGGATGGCAATAATGATGAGAAGACAACAACGTTGATTGATGTTGCTTAATAAATGAGAATTACTGCTTGTATTGGGTTTGTATTGGCTGAACTGGGGAAGGAAGACCGTTTGCGCGTATCACGTGTTGTCACCCTTGAACCCACTTCTCTAAGATTTGACCTCTCTGTCTCTCAACGTCCTTGATACTTGTATCATGGCCAATTTCTCGAGGATAGTTTGGCTAAACAACCTTGATGATCCCAACTCTTGTCTTTAATCCACTTATCCTCCTGGTAGATAGTTTGGCCAAACAACCATGATGATCCAAACTCTTGTCTTTAATCCACTTATCCTCTTGGTAGTCCTGAGTAATCCATGGGTCCTTCTCCCAACCTGGGATTAAGGTGTATTGGTTCTCATACCCTTGGTGCATTAGTGGGGAGTGGAGTGAGGCCATTGGTACGGCACCATTCTTGAGTAGATTATCCAATGTAGCCTTATTCTATTATCTTCTTGATTTTATATGTTATGGAAGTTTTCCTAATTTATGTGTTTATTTATCAAATTAAGTGACAGAAAAAGTATACATATTTTACTAGATTACCTGCTCGATATGACATAAAAAATGTAAATTTTATCGTGGAGTTTTCATTATCAATCTTGGTTCACAGAGTCAGACATCGTTGGTTTTGGACCCAATATGTTTCCAAATCACTTGGCATAGTGAAATTTAATGTTTTTTTGCATTATGCCTCACTTTGATATTTTGATTGCCAAACGCAACTAAAAACATTCACACCACGCCCAAAGAGCACTTCTTATCCTACTATCACATGGTTTTGCTTCCCACATAATTCTGGCCCAAGTTTGACTCAATTAAGGCAAGGTATCTGGCTCTTGAATATATAGCCATCCCACTTCCTATGCTTTCTATCATTCAAAAACCAATGATACATCATTTCAGTCTTGGAAGAACCAACAACCAAGTCTCCCTTCATCTCTTTTTCCTAACAATCTACCATTTCTGGTCTACTAGAATAAAAAACAAGCATGATCAGTTCTAGGAAGCTCATCAAAATGGAAAGGAAGTGGCAGAAGTTGACTGCTGAGTAGTGTCATTTTGACATGTACACAGCTGACCGGAGACGATTCGTGGTTCCCTTAGTTTATCTCAACAATGACAACTTCAGAGAGCTCTTAAAAATTGCAGAGGAAGAGTATGGACTTTCGAATGACCAGCTTATCACCTTACCATTTGATGCAGTCTTTATGGAGTATGCAATCTCTTTGATAAGAAGGCGCGCAGCTAATTATCTGGAGAAAGCGCTGCTAGCATCCATAGCTAGTGGTTACTGCTTAAGGTCCCTGTCCTTGTTTCTCCAACCAGACAAGTCCATCAACATTTACTAATCTGCAACTTCTGATGTGAATTGGGATTTGGTTATGTAAATGACAAAAATGTAATTAGTTAGCATGATACAACTAATGAAATCTCCCAATAAATTTCGTCATATTTGGTTATTATTCCACTTAAGGTGGAATTTAAATGTGGAGGTCGACAGCATCTGATCAAATTTTCTGCGACGGAAGATATCTTTAGTTCAACAATCTTGAAATCATCCTCCATTTTGGTCAGTACATTTGGAGAACTTAATATATACCGTCTACAACTTCCCCATTACCAACTAAATGACATTTTGTTCAAATACCATTCTCTGAAAAAGTGAGAAATTCTTTCTCTTGCTAGCTAATCCTACATATCACATTTCATGTTTAATGTGGAAGAATTGTTGCAATTCAAGTGATAAATTCTTCATCTAGCTACTAATCCCACATATCATATCTAAGGGCACTTTGTGCATAAGACATCGAAGGTTAGGTCAGTATCCAATCTAACATTTACAGCACCCCTCCAGTTTGGACAATTAGTGAGGAATAACCTATGTTATGGTCTACGAAACTTCATAACACCCTTAGAATCTCCATGTAGTCATAGAAGATTTTTTCCCATTTCAACCTATTCTTGTTGGTGAATAATTGAAGTCTATGCCAAAGAGGAAATATACCATTCACCGGTATAGATAAAGTGATAAACATGGGACACTACTTATCTACCCTTATAAAAGATCAGAAAATCACTTGTCTAATGTTACATCCTTGATACAGTCTCAACTGTATATGGTGTGGACTATACTATAAGTGAATCTATATAATTAATTTTAAATTGTGGATAAATTTCTGGATAATTTTTCTAGGTACGTAGTATTATTGTACTACAGTTATCCACAACACAATTATTTTTCAGTGAATTGAGATAGAATATTGGGTGTCTTGGATATCGAATATCACACTTCTTGTCAGGTAGTTATTGGACATGATGAGTCAAGTGAGCCTTATCTGTTACCTCAACTTGAGTACAGAATGTAAATTCGACAACCTGGTTTTCCTTCTTTGAAATTGCCAAACAGGTTCTCAGCTACTCTTATTGAAACAGTCTTGTCAGCAAATTCATATTCTTATATGCCTTTATGAGCATGTGTTGTGAGGTGTCTTGCTTCCCATGACCACCACCCAAACCACGGTTCTTATCCAACTATCACATGGTTTTGCTTCCCATGAATTCCGGCACTAGACAGATAGATATGTATTCAATGCATTGTTTGTCCCTGGCTTTAGAGTATATGACCAAGCCACTTCCTTTACTTCCTATCAAGCACAGATACAGAATTTTCATTCTTCTAAGAACCAAATCCCCTTTTATCTCCAACAAAATCTATCCTTTTCTTGATCAAGCACAGATACTGCATTTCAGTCTTGCTAGAACCAACAACCAAATCTCCTTTCATCTCTTTTTCATAACAAATCTACGTTTTCTAGTTTATTGAGAATTGAAAACAAGAATGATCAGTTCAAAGAAGCTCATCCAAATGGCAAGGAAGTGGCAAAAGCTGGCTACTATCAGCCGGAAAAGAATCAGCTTCCCAAGAACAAAAGAGGGTGCTGCTGGTGCAGACACTTGCAACACATCAAAATTTGATAAGGGCCACTTTGTTGTGTACACGGCTGACCAGAGACGCTTTGTGATTCCTTTGGCTTATCTCAACACTGGACTATTCCGGGAGCTCTTAAAGATGGCGGAGGAAGAGTATGGACTGCCAAGTCATGCGGGTATCACACTGCCGTGTGATGCAGTCTTTATGGAATATGCAGTCACTTCGATAAGAAAGCACGTGGATAAGGATGTGGAGAAAGCATTGCTCGTGTCCGTTACTACTGATCTTTGCTTAGCATGTGTGTGTCTCAAACAAGAACAAATCAATCAACAGTTACCAATCTGCAGTTTCTAAAGTGAATTATGCATCTTTTTTTGTAAACGATGAACTACTAATGAAGTTAGATTGGTACAACTACTGAAATCTCCCAGGAGGTTTTGTTCATTTGATTCTTCTTCCATTGAAAATGGCACCCAATAGATGATAAACAGGGTTCCTGACATCATCTAATAGAATTTCCCAGGACCAAATTCAGCAATCTTAAAATCTTTCTCCATTTTTGTTTGTATATTTGTGTTCAATTGCATAAATATGATAATGTTGGCTCTTGTCCCATTGAAAATGATAACTGGTGTATAATACATATGGTTTCTGACAGCACCAATTGGAATTTTTTAGTCTAATTCAGTAATTTTAAACTCTTTCTCCATTTATGTTAGTATATTTGGTAATTTTGGTTTCAATCGCACAACTAACCAAACTACAATGTCTCGTTATCAACTAAATAAAATTATTTTCCAGAAAAGTTCCCTGGAAAAGGACAAAATTCTTTCTCTAGGTGATCCTACATATCATACCTCTTGTTGAATTTGGAAAACTGCCGCATCCAAAACCCATGTCCTTTTTATTTGTGTTGCTAATAGAAGACTACAAAGAAATGACAATCTCAATTTATTACCTCATAGGCACTCTTAATGTAGTGCTATATGAATTTTTCTAACCATTTAGGCCTTGTTTGTTCCGGGGACTAGGGGACAGGGGGAGCCACCAATTTTTTTCTGTCTCCTTGGGATAAATAGTCCCCCACATTTGTATTGTGGGCCTCGGATTAATAGTTTGGTAAATTATAAACTATTCCCAAAATAAGTCATCCCAGGTCCCTCTAATATTATTAGTTTCAGGCTTTGAATTATCTTCTTTTCTTATCTAACGACAAATAATAACTCTGCAATTTTTATTTTATTCTTTATTCGATTCTAACCAAACATAAACCAAATTTCTCATAATATGCATAATTCCATCCATAATTCCCTAAAAACATGGGGGAACCGCCATATTACTTAAGTCTCACATCTTGTCTAATTCAATTTGGATTATAAAACAAGCTTCAAGTAATTTGTAGGACTTAAATGAATTTTTTTTCCTTCTGTTTGATCTTAATAAACTAGTAATCCTCTTCATTAGATTCCTTCTTTTACTTTTTAATTTGATGGATTTCTGTATGCGACAAGAGGCATTCATATGTTGATGGAAAAATCTAAGCTAGCGCTGACTACACAGGAAGTCAAAGTATTATAGCTCATGGATGATGGTAAAACAGTCTTCTAGCAAGTTATAAGAAAATGTCCAAATTATATACCATTTACCTTCAAACTTATCTGCATATAGACATATCACATGGAAAAGAAATATTCAGTTTTCATGAGCATGATGAGAGATTACTATCTTGCCTGTTTATTTTCAGCAGTCGCCGGAGGGGATTTTTTTGGTTTTAGCATCCAGTAATACTACATACCTCTACTTATCCACAATTTAAAATAAATGGTTTGAATTCACTTAAGAGTGTGGTCCACAGTGCACACGATTATATTTGAATAATTCATTTCGAATTGTGAATAAAGTTTATGGATACATAGAATTTACGTTTTAATATTCTTAAAGGGATAGTTTCATATCCAACATGTCACATGAGATGGGGCTTTTAGGTGAATGGAATTGATAACAGATAGGTCACACTAGCTTGTGGAGGACAGTTCACAACCTGATGTCTAGTTGATACCCATTTAAATGTAGCTTTCTTGGTGTGTAGGGTGACGTGCGAAGCCACATGTTGGTCTTGAGACTTGACAGAGGGAAGGGACTGCTGAACGGTGTTCAAATTTGACGTGTTAGGAAATCACTGCATCATGTCAGAGCACAACCGGCGATCATTATTCTTCCTCGTAAAAAGAATTGGTTTTATTGCATATTAAGCTTTGCCCGTTTGGTTGTCATCACCTTCCAGGGGTGGGTTCAAAGGTCTCTATCTAAAAAGGATTTTCAATCATCATAAAAAAAAAAGACGACTTTTATCAGATCATAAATGTAAGTTACGAGTCACAAACCATGAAGTGATTTATGCCATCATAGTACAACGAAAATGCAGCTGTCGATGTCCCGGGCCATGGACCGGTGGTGTTGTCGATGAGAAAATTTAGCCAAAGGCCCCATGAGTAGAAGGAAATAAAGGAAAACAAACAGATATTGGCAGCTCATTTGGGCCCCATTCAAACCCTGAGTTCTTATCAACATTGGCTGGAAGGCTTCTAGCTTTGCTTTCTTTCTTTTTCTTCTTCTTCTTCTTCATTTTTTTTGTTTTTGAGAATTGTGACTTTAAAGACAAGCTGATTAAATTGCAAATTTAGTATTGGTATGCCAAGTTAAATCTCTTGATATTTCTTCAGAGGCAAGACCCCATCTACTTTGAGCCACAAATTTTTTTCTTGATTGGCAGCTTATGCCCACATGTTGGGTTGGACACCACCCATTGTACATCTTGCATATGCTCAATGTCTCCCAAATTCTCACTCTCACCTAATGGCCAAGCTGTGTTCATAGATATTCAAGAAATTGGTTGAACATTTAACATTAGGAAGAGACATTGTCCAGCAACTTCAATCAATTTACTTTGTTTGTGTGGTTCTCTGAGACTTCCAAACCGAAAATACACCAGCTTCAGACCCAATGTGTCATTCAACAACTTAGCACAAGAAATCACCAAGATTCTTTGATCTCGAAACAGGAATAAACACAGCCGGTCCAAGCATTCTCTTCATCCAACTTGCACATGGCCTTGCACCCAATTGATCCCTACACAGGGAAAGCTACCTTGGAGTGTCTCTGGCCTTGTAAATATATATAAATCCAACCCAACCTCCCCTACCTTCATCTCAACACAAACATAGCAATTTCATTGTTTCAAAACCTCAATCTTCTCTTATTTCTCTGATCTATAAAACCAATCCAATATGATAAGTCCCAAGAAGCTTGTCAAGATGGCAAGGAAGTGGCAGAAGGTGGCTGCCATCAAAAGGAAAAGAATTTCATTGCCAAGTGCCGGTGGCGACGATACTAGTATTATCAGCTCATCATCATCATCAGTGGCCGATAAGGGCCATTTTGTTGTCTACACGGCTGATCAAAGGCGCTTTGTTTTGCCTTTAGTGTATCTTAACAATGACATTTTCAGAGAGCTCCTCAAGTTGTCTGAAGAAGAATTTGGACTACCAGGAAATGGACCTATTATATTGGCCTGTGACGGGATTTTCATGGATTATGTGGTGTCTTTAGTCCAACGCCGCGAAACAACAGAGATACAGAGAGCTCTGCTTATGTCAATAGCAACTATCAGATGTTCGGTTCCTTACTCTTTTCATCAAGAGAAACCCTGCCAGCTACAACTTGTCTGCAGCTTCTAAATCCATGTCTATTAGAAGGATTTTGTAAATAATCCAGATTTTGAATTTTTTTTTATTGTTTTCCCCTTCACTTTGAAACAAAATTTCTTATCTTCTCGAGGACTAAGATCGGATAATTCCTTAATGACAGTGAGTTATGTTTTGTTTCATTTTTTTTTGCTGGGAAAGTACCTATCTTTCAATACATCAGATCATCATAGAGTTAAGCTCCTAATTT
The DNA here is from genome assembly GCA_034768845.1 of Heliamphora exappendiculata. Lineage (NCBI taxonomy): Eukaryota > Viridiplantae > Streptophyta > Magnoliopsida > Ericales > Sarraceniaceae > Heliamphora > Heliamphora exappendiculata. Next base: position 4,527 of record JAOTRH010086744.1, on the reverse strand, counting down.
TCCAATTTCGCACATTCCATATCAGGCATGTGAAGTCAATAATACAATTAGTCCACGGATGGCCGGCAGGATAGAAAAATCTTTTTTTATTTCTTGAAGTCTTTCATCAGAAATTGGCATTGTTTGTTGTGAAGAATTGAAAGATAAGAAAAAACTAGTTTATTGCACCATATACCCAAATAACATGACTTGTATCAGCAGTGACTCTCATTTCATTCTCCTGTTTGATTTTTGTTATTATTAATATTTTTTTCATTTTGCTAAGATTCTACTAATCCTTTTTTTGGGGGGGGGGGGGTTCAAAGGACTATGCTTGGGAGGGTTCAAAGGGCCATGCTTGGGAGGGTAACATAAGTATAGCCCTTTGAACCCACTCAAGAGGGCAAACTAAGGTAACATAAGTACACCCACTCTACCCACATATCGAACAACTAGTTTGACTGAAAAAAATAGAGATCCATGATAATACCATAGAGATTACTAGGTGCCTATGCAGAGATAAAAACTTAATGCGCGTTTTTGTATTAATCCAAATAAATATACTTTTTAAATACCTCTCGTAATGAAGAATTAGAATGTCAAAAAAGTGATCAAAAGATAAAAAAATATCATATATGATGAAAAAACTGAAGTACTTAATGGGCTTATTAGCTTTTTTGTGGCGTGGTTTTTGTTTTTAGTGAAAAAACAATTAACTTTAATCTGAACGATAATACTTTTTAGTTTTCTCTCAGAATCTGAAAGAGTAAAAAATTCAAACCCCAAGAAAAAAAAACTGAAAAAGGCATTTTTTAGACCGAACATATGCTTAAGCTCATGGATGAGACTCTGCCCTTCTGTCCTTATATTGGATAACATCAATGGGAAATGGTTCACTCTGGCTTTTTGTTATGGTTTTGTGTTATTGTATACTTGGAGGCTTATAATTTAAGGTTTAGTTTGGTTTAACTTAATAGATTAGCTTTTTTACAAAAAAAAAAAAAAAAATTGTTTTATCTTAACTTTTTGAAAAAAAATATATTTTCATTAAAATCTTTTTACTTTTTAATTCCTCATGATTAGAGAAATTTCAAAAATAAAACACACATTTTGTTGAAAACTTAGCTATTTTTATATTTTTAATTTTTTCAATGTTTTGAAAATAAAAAATACTTTAAAATTTTTCATAACAAGACGAATCTAAATGTGAATTTTTTAATTAAAGTTAAAAAAATCACACCAAAAAAAAAACAAAAAACAAAAACCACATATAGAGCCTAAGGAATTAATAAGACTTATTACTTAATGTGACCACACAAAAAAAAACAGATATTGACCCTTAAAACAAATATAGAAAATGCGACCTCTACCCTATAAAATATTGCCATTTTTAGTGAAGTGAGAATTTGTCAATTTTGGAGGTTCCTCTCTCTCTCTCTCTCTCTCTCTCTCTCTCTCTCTCATTGCTGAAGTAGCAAGCAGCAGCCTATATTTGAATTCAACCACTTTCCTGCTGCTATGTTTTAATAAGGTCAAATTGATACAAATGAAAGCTAAGGCAATGTAAAAGTAATTAAAATACTTAATCCATTTTTTGAGTGTATTTTAATGCTTAATTCCATCTACAGTTTCTTTGACTCAAAAGACACTCTAATTAATTAATTAAGGTGTGGAATGTGGATTGTTAAATTAAAGAATCTTCCCATTATTCAAACCAACCACTCCCAAGTTCCCATCCCCATCCCCATCCCCATCCCCATCCCCATCTACCTTCCTTCACATTGCCTTTCCTTTCATCTCTCTCACCTAATACCACTTTTCTCAAAATCCTGATTTTAATCAGCTTATTATAATTAGTTACCTCAGTCATAAACAAATCACACTACTCAGTGCCCGGTTGATTTAGATTTAACAAGACCGGATTGATTAAAATAAATTCCTCTGAAAATGGAATTATATACTCAAATTATAACCATAATTACAATGTACGTACACTTTTCTATGAATCAAGTCTTAAGTTCGAAGCTCGTATGGTCAGTTTAGTTAATTTTTGATAACTTTATTCAATATACGAGTTTGCTGTGTGCGTTCCTATATCCCATGTTTGCCCTTCTAGATATTTGATATTAATAATTATATGTAATTGGTAATAATATTAAATAAATTATGAATAAGATGTATTATTATATTTTAAAAGTAGTGATAGTTTGCATAAAATATTCTAATAGTTTGTATTTTGACGTGACTTGTTGACTTTTTAAGTTTTTTGCTTTTTAGTCAAATGAGCAATTTTGGCTTTTTGGCATTTTTAGCCAAAAAAAAGCTAAGATTGCCAATCAAGGCCATAGATTATAGTTTGTAGTAAAAATTAATAGTGTTTAGTAAAAGATTATAGCTCATAATTGAAATAAAAGAAAAAAATAGTTATAACTTGTAATAACTATTAAGTTTCGAATATTTTAAAAAAAATTATAATTTATACCTAAAATTAATAATAAAAAACTAAAAATTACCAACATTAATTTTACCGAGCACCCCAAGTCTTCAAAAGGGTGCTTTCGATTCCACAATAAAATTCAAAAGATAGAAAAAGGGATGACAGCATCCCATGGTGTTTTGTCAAAGTCGGCTGCCTTCGTTTTGGTCAATTGCTTTCCTAAACTGTCTGCCAATTTTGGGTCAACATATCTGCATGTCCATACAGGGCAATGATATACGAGCAATGTTAGTCCACGTTAGTTTTAATGTGCTAAGAGGAATTGGACTAAAATTAAAAAATTATGTGAAAATCATATGTTTAGAATTTTATTTTTTCGATTTGCTAGTCTCACGTTTAGTTTACGGGATTAAACTATTAATCCACATATGAAAGTCTAATTATTTAGTATTTATAAAATTATTTATCTCAATCTCTCCCTGAAATTATTAATTTATTTTTAAAAATAAATTTTTAACTCTTATTGTATGCTTTATTTAACACTAACCAAACATTATATAAATAATATTACGATATACATATAAAATCTCACTCGCTATCCCATGATATTAAAAAAAATATGTACGGATCACTTATTCATCTTATCTTATTCAATACTCTTGAAATATTAACATTATCTTCCAGTATTCAATCTCATATTATTTGGGTATAAAATGAGTGACTACTTAATATACTATTGAGATATTTTCACATAATATTTTAAGTTTTAAAATTGAATATAAATTTTTTACACCGTCTTAGAGCAGAACTTATTTTACTTTTTTATAATAAAAAAGCATGCACCACTGCATGATGATAAATTTAAAAAAATAAAAAATTACATGTAATACAGCTCAAAAAGCAATTGCACGTACGCGAGCTGAGATGTTGTTAGAATATTTAATTACGTATTATTTCGGTTTGAGATGAGTAATTATTTAATATAATATTAGAATTTCTCTACTTAATAACTTAATTTTTTGATTGAATACAATTGTTTAAAACAAATCTACTGTAACGCCTTGTGTACCATATGCCCAATTACACTTTTTGATAATTTTTTCAATTTTTTATTGTAAATCAAAATCACTAAGCTCTCAAAAAAAATTACGTGGAAAACAAAATATCATACAAGAAATTCATTTAAAATGATGTGACAAACTTAAATTTTTTCATTTTAAATTCAAACAACCAACAAGATGCCAATACATTTTTAAACAAAAACACGTTATTGCCACGTCAAATATTAAAATACTAAACAAAAAAAAATCATTTTCCATACAGATCCTGTCAACGGCCCGCCTCTTTGCATCCCTTATTCCCTTCCATATGGGAGTAGATCCCGAGTAATACTATGTTTATATATTCGACAATCGTATTTGTCTACTACCTCGTAATGTTAAATTTATTATTTATTTTTAAGCACTAAACATTAAGTGTCAAATTATGTAAAATTTAATTGTGATCATTAAAATATTATCAACATAGCATTATTATTTAATTGAATCCTTACTAGTACACTGTAAATTCGTATTTCAAAAATTAATCAAAGTACGTGTAAATTGACCTAAACACTATAGGGACAAAGCTACTACTAATAGCTTTTAAATTCTTGTTAATAATTTCAACTATAAATTATATTTTTTACTAAACACTTATAATTTCTACAATAAAGTTATAAGTTATAAATTACTAGTTCCAACTAGCAATGCCAAACACCACTAACACCACAAGATATAAAAGAAAACATGACATTATTATTAGACTCTACTACCAGCTTAATTTAGTCCCAACAAGCATAAGACAATTTGACATGCCTTGTGTGCATATATACACTTGTATTTATTTTTTTAGCATATCATAGAAAATTATCTCAATTGACCAAAAAGAATATCTGAAAAAAAGACGGTGGTGTTTGATTAAAGACTTAAAAGTAAGATATTTTCTTTTGACTTCATTAGCTAAAAAAATCCCAAAAAACTGAAGAAACCTTTGTGAGTCTTATTTTTTAGTTTTTATTAATTAACAAGAAGTATATATAGCTTTTTGATACTTATAAATCTAAAGCCAAC